>JBCAUF010000476.1:945426-955982 GCA_038406115.1 Haemulon aurolineatum
TCGACCTTCCTACTGACACTGCTGGCAACCAGCACTGACGAGTGCAAAGGCCGCCCGATTCACAGTCACAAGAGTAATGACGATTCTCATGAAACTTCACCCCTCATAAATCATCAAGGCACACTGGGCTTCTTCAGCCTGCCTCTTATTGATTTACCTCCTGTGTTCCCTGTCCTGTTGTGGACACTGTAAGAGGTCTCACATGTATTTATTGAGAGGATGTGAGGGCCAATTTGATATTCTTCCAGCGTATCTCACTGTCCTTCAGGCTCATTCAGCTTGTACCTTCATTGTGTTTGAGCACGGATCAAATCAACAACCCAGGTATATGTTATGTTTTTTCCTGTCTGCTTACCCCAGGCCAAAGTTATCGTGTTACACAAGAGCACAGTGATGCACGTATGCGCCGGTCTCAGAGCGCTCCCCTCGGGTTCTGGATTCAGTTTCGGGGATGTGAGACCTTTTGAGGTAATTTTTCCACTCATACATTATGGAGGGTCATTTTTCTTCCTCTCCAGTTTAATTTCAGAGCACAGGGTTGCCTGGCGAGACCTGTCATGGGCTAATGTCTTCACAAGCAGCATCTGGGGAGCCTTGTCTTTGTGCACTGGCTGGCAGTGCGAGCTTCGCATGGAGGACGGTTGAAAGGGGCCGTGCTGTTTCTAAGGGTGTTCCGTGTTTGTGTGAGCTAAACAAACTGTCAGTGACATAGGCTTCCTGATTTACTGTGTGGGAGGGGGCTTCTGGCGTTTGGAATAGAGGAAATGGTCCCTGGGAAGCTCTGTCTGTCTGTCTGTTTTTCTTCCAAAGGTGAACCTGTTGCAGTACACAATTATATTCACATCACATCCAGATCACTATTGAAAGACTCTATCCAGACATTAATACAGTGGTTTAGACCTCTCTTCCACCCTGCATTTTCTGCTGCTCTGAGCAAATGTCTGCAGCAGACATTTCTGTTGGATCTCCCAATTAGCTAACTTACTCTACTGTGAAAATGTGACTTTTATTATTGTCAAACTCTGCCGTAAGCTGTGCCAGAAATCTCTCCATATTAGTACAGTTAATTGGTTTCCAAGGTTAATAAAAAAACCCCACAGTATATTATTTTCCATAAGCTTTACATCAGTCATTATCACAGCTTATAGCTTAAGCTGGATGGTCAGCTACATTTCTTTTGATCTTAGTTAAACCAAAAACCTTGTGCGGAAGGTTGTTTTTGCAAATTCATGAGCTTGCAGCACATAATAGTTTTAACTAAATTTTCATTGTAAAGGAAAGGAAGGAAAGGCCATAGTCCTACATAAGGGCTTTTAAAGTCCAACTGAAATTGCATGTTTCATATCCACTATAGCATAAAGTATAAAAATATAAAAATGAAATAAAAAGTCAGGTTGATTAATATATATATATTTTGTTAAATAGTTTAATTATAAGCTGCTTTTGCATGACGTCATAGGCATACAGTAGACCAGGTGTGTCTACACAGGAGGCGCTCCTGCTAACTTGCTGCTGCATTCCCTGCACAGCCTATGTGGAGACGGTGTAACAGCCAAGACAAGAGCCACAGACTTCAAACCAGCTTTGAACAACCCATATTGGCTTTCCTGCTGATGTCTCCGGTCTAATTTACAGGCACGATCACATGTCTTATTCTGCACCTTAGCTTGTTGCTGCTAGCTGTTAAAGTCATTTTGCAGGTTAGTTAGCTAATTAGCAACTGCGATGCAGAACGCTAAGCAGCTCCGTCAGTATTCCTCAACTCGTACCTGCTCACAGTCCCATTAGCAAGCTTCATTTCACAGTCAGCCTCGTTCTATAAGCTATGAAGAAGCTGTGAATGGCTCCGTTTGTATTATCGTTGCTACTGGCATCGGTGGTTATTATCAACCATTTTCAAATATTTCCAATGCCTCTTCTACAGTATTTCACAGATAAGATCGGTAGTCAATCTTCATAATAGCTCACTCATGTAAGCAGTTAAATGTTTTTGTCACACAAACCCAAAGGCATACAGAGAAACTTGAGCTGGTTAGTAATGACGTGAATAGCTCCCTTGGAGGTCAAGTCTAGGGCCCACACCAAGCACATGGAGGATATTCCTTGGCTTCCTTGGGGCCATTTTTAAAAGTGAATTTGACCGAGCTCCAGGGTTATTTTTGTCATGGCAGTACTGATAGGGAACCACTTGCAGGACCTTGTATTCACTGTGTGTGGACAAACTCCATTGAATGCCAGAAGTGACATATAAGAGGAATCTTTACCCACACCTTTCCGATGAACAATTTAGATTTTTTTCAGTGTCTCTCTATCTGGCTGCTTCACTATGTTTTTGTGTGAGTGTGTGTGTGTGTGATCAGTTTCTGTATCAAAGTATGCCATATACAGTAGTTTACCTTGGGAATTTGAGCATTTCTTTTACTGACACAGAATGTGTCTTTGTGGTATGGAGCTTTGGAAATGTTCAGATGGATAGAGTGTCACTGAACATAAGGAGGATTAGTGCTTGGTGCTTGACTAGCTCGCAGAGTGATCCCAAGGGGCAAATTCTGTGTTTATAATGTTTCCACGGCCAGAAGAAAAACAGATGATAATCGAGTTGAAGCTGAATTTGATGAAATCCACTAATATAAAGATCAATTTCCCTACTCTCAAATAAAAACTGAAAGAACATGTTAACACCCATTAAACTCTCAGGGGCACTTTTTGATAATCGCTTACCAGCTGTATACCAGTTTAATGACCACTAATCTCTGCAACAAACACAGCCGTGAAGCTAAAATCGGTGGAAAGCAACAATCAGTTTTGAGTTTGGAAGCAAATATTTCACACAGAATGGAACAAAAAACTCTGTGGAGAAAGCCAAAGTTATTGTGTGAAGCACTCAGCCTGTCAGTGCACTTAATGCACTTGACAAGGAAAATGGAGTGACCTGTGAATACGGGGCTCCATGTAGTGGAAAGAATTGGCGGAATTAGCCACACTTTCCCACCAGACTGTGCTGTACGCCTCAGGTTCAGCAGCGAACACATACTCAGCAGGTTAGGCTATTTTAAACAGCCAAGAAGCCCTTTAGCTACATCAAAACATTTACATTAACACCAAGGAGAATTGCTAGCAGCCACGCAGGTGCAATGCATGGAAGAGCCTGGTTTATTATTAACCAGTGTATTTTTATCAGGTATTTGTGCTATTTTTTCCTTTGCGTAGACAGAGGCTTCTCCTTTTTCTATGTTAAGACCTCTAGTACTCTCAACATGCTTTCAGAGGTAACTGATCACAACTATGGTGTTTGAATAATGATGGCACAGCACTGACATTGATTCAGAGGAGAAATGTAACGTTATCTATTTTAGCAATTAATGGCATGCTCTTTGTCAAACAGCAGCATGTTGATTATTTTTTATTGATCCCGGGCCCACATATGTATGGTATGATATGTACTTAGCTACACACCCAGTTATGCATATGTTGCCTCACTAGAATGTAAAGAGCTCACTAATGAGCTTGATATGTCATTTAATTAAAAAAAAATGAAAAAAACAGCGTAAAAACGTCAAGTTGTGGCTTTATGTAGAGTTGCGTGTTGGTCTATTGAAAATTAGTCATGTTTTTGTATGGAATAAATAAACTGATAGATCATGTTAATTAGTGAGTTTTTGTTATCTTTGGTCATGGCAGGCATTATTCAGACTCTTTAACTGCATTAAAAATCCTGTTAAAGTACAAATGTGCTGTCAGCAAAATGTAACCTACTTAATGTGGTCTCTGTGACTGATTTATTAAATTACTGACTGTAGCCAGTCCAAGTGGAGCAGCCACAGTTCAGTAGTGTACTCCGGTGATTTACCAACCAGGGGGTCAGGCCGCCTCTGTAGGATTATGAAATAAATCTGTGGGGAGGTTATAAAAGATAATTCAATAAAAGTTGCACTAAGTACATTTTGAGTCAGCTTTTCAAAAGTTTATCTACTCTTTGCTTTTTCTTTTAGTGTTTTTGTTTTGAAGCAATATCTGAGAAGTTTAGAGGGGAGACCCTCGACAAGAGAATGATGTAAGGCACTGATTGCCTCAGGCAAAAAAGGAAAAAAAAGGTTGCGAGCCATGAATTTTATAGGGTCATCATATTTTTTTGGATCTAAAACCTTTGCATGTAAAAAAATGTGAAATCAGACAAGAGTAACTACAGACAGATGGTCAGATAAATGAAGTAAAAGATATTTTTTCTAAAATATGTAGTAGATTAAT
The DNA here is from genome assembly GCA_038406115.1 of Haemulon aurolineatum. NCBI lineage: Eukaryota > Metazoa > Chordata > Actinopteri > Lutjaniformes > Haemulidae > Haemulon > Haemulon aurolineatum. The sequence goes on from JBCAUF010000476.1 coordinate 949,675, forward strand.
TGTAGTAAGTAGTGTAAAACTGAAATACTCAAGTTCATTGTGGCATCAGTCCTCTCATTTAACACTCTACAAGAAATTGTATTCCCCAAAATGTCAAACTATTCCTTTAAGAGTGTAATTTGAGCTTTTTGGTTGAAAGCTAGGAGGTGGTAGAGCGAAAGCAGAAGAACAGAGGGGATGAGCTCATCATCCTGCTTTACAGGGGCTCTTTTTGATTAGCATTTTGGATGATGGAACAACCATGAGGCAACAGGCTCACAGCAGGTGTTAATTTAATTCTATGTTCTGTTTTAAGGACATTGTTTTGTGATGTGACGCCACCATCCTGTTACAATAAGAGTGCCTCTATCTCCACCAGTGAGCTGTGACCGGTGCCCACCGTTGCTCTTTGATAATGCTGCTGTGTTTGGCTGTTTTTCAGACTGCTCCCCGCGGTACATGAAAAAAGCTTTGTGACTCATGTGCCCGCTGTAGAGTTCAGGCTCTGAATATTTGGCATCGTTGGGAATTTGTTAGCTGCTTCATGATGTTTTCAAAACTCGCATTAAACTGGCGGACCTTTTTTAAAGCTGACACGTACTTGACATGCAGCACAGGATGACTCATTTTTGGATGCGTAAAAGTGCAGTTTCATTTTTATACCTTTGAATCTTGTTGCATGTGGTAATAAGGATGTGGAACCGAATTCTGTAGGACCGACATGACACTTTCTACTATACTATTTCATTCAACGGGGTACTACTCAGCGCACCCTTTTCCTCTTCGATGGATTTTGAGCCGTTTTGAACATTTTCCAAAAACCTTAAGTTCTCATACACTGTTACCCTGATTGCTACCAGACTTGGCAGGAACTCCTCACAGACTAAGCTCTCACTGTGAAGCTTATCATTTGGCTGAAATGAATTAGTGAAACACAAGAGACTCTGCAGCAGTTTGACAGCAGACAGACAAGCAGCTATCTGGTGAAGAAAGTGGAGCATTTAGATGCTAAGGAGCCAGATATATTAGCATCAAAACGCATGTGAATAGTCGAGAGAGTGACTAAAAATTTGACCACAAATGAATGCTTGTGTTACTTCTTGACCGCTGGATGTAGAAATTGGCATCTGTTTGCCAACACATTAATCTTAACAGCACTTTTAAGGTGATAATGTGTCCATTTTGTGTTCTCAACTTGTTTCACTGTCCCCAAGTGGCCAAAAATCATATGCAGCTGTAAGGCCAAAGCCAAGGGCAGACAAACGGATCCAAATCTACTGTAGATGCATATGCTGACTAACTGTCACAGTGTTTTCAGATGAATGTCCAAGCCACAAAGAAAAATGCCGTATTATTCATAATTCAACTTTCTGTCAGACAGAGCATCAATATTTAATGATTCTGCAAAACCCTAGATGACGTGCATTTACTGTAAATTATTATCCCTTACAATACATCACCTGCAAACATCAAATACAGTGGAGTTAAACAATAATGTGCACGTGTGAAGTGGTTGGTTTATAAATGGACAAGAACTCCATTGGATGCACTACACGTCCATCTAACAACCCGCCGTCTGTACATTTCCTATCTGCTTTGCTTCAAAAAGGGCACATTGTGTTCTGAACGGGCTCCGAACGTTGACATCGGAGGAAGATCGTGTGCGACAGGATCTTTCAATATTCATAAGTCCTTGGGATACTGGGCCTCATCATCTGTCCTTTAACTGTACAGCCTCAGGGACTTGCATGACCACTGTTGTAGCCTATATCTAACATCTCACATCATCAAACAATATTTAGCACCCATATGAGCCTCTCCTTTCCAATTTGCGAAGCTACTGTATATTAGTATCAGAATTCTGACTTTTCCCCGTTTTAGCGCCATGGTCGTAAGTAGATCCATGTGCTTGCCCTGAGAAAGTTGGCATGCTGGCAATGAGGCCGTGAATGCAGTGACACGAATGCTTCGGCATCTGGGTTGTGCTGTCTGCGCTGCGGCCACTGGAACGCAAACCTCCCTCTTGCCATGTTAACGCAAAGGCAGTTCCGTGCATCAGCCGGGGCGGGTGGAGCGAGAGTTGAGGAGGTCCATTCATGCAACAAAGAGGACTCCTCCCTCACATCTGTGTGGGATTGTTATTGTTTTTCCTGACATCTGGTGGTGCCCTTGGCAACTTGGGGGCTTGCATGAGGTCTGCTCTCATGTCCTGGGTTTGCTAACATCACTGGTCGAGATGTTTGAGTCTTATTCAGACATCGTTTGAGTCGCATGGGAAAGATTATCCAAATGTGCAGCTGATTCTTTGGGAAACGTACACTCGCTATATTTGGTCTTGTTAACTGAGAGAGGAAGCTCTGAGAGGGTTTGTGTTTCCACAACGTGCTTAAAAGCTTCTCCTCCCGCGCCTCCTATTCACATGGCCAGCATCTCTTGCAGACAGCTATTGGTTTTTCTTAGAATTTCCTGTTCCATAGACCCTTGCTCTGTCCACTGCCTTCAATCATCAGCTCTCATTGTGCTCACAAGATGACAGAAAACAGTGGGAGACCAAGCCGGCTGGAAACCCATTCCTTCCCCCTCACTCTATGTCAAGAAAGACTTGCCTTTTTATGAAAAAAATGAGATAGGTAGATCTTTTATTGTCAGACAAGAAGTAATACATTTAAGAAATACAATTAAATCAGTCAATATAGTTAATACACAAGAAGCCGACTTTGCAAGGTATTTGAAAGTTGACGTATTGCAGCCAATCAAAGAGAGGTTATAAATAGTTTTCTATCATCTACCTTGATGTGATTTTGAAAACAAACATATGTACGCACAAACACTTCAGCTGGATGCAGAATGTTGTCATTCTCATTAATGCGGGGTGATGTTCTGCGCTAACACCTGCACTCCTCAAGCTGTTTCCCAACAAATGTTGTTGCTGAGGTAACACAAGCCAAGCTGATAAAAGACACAGACCTGAGACACGTGTTGCACGTGCTGCATGCAAAGCAAAACTGGGCCGGTCAGTGTCAAATAAACACGTCCCGATGCAGCACGTGATGAGAAAGAGTGGATTGGTGTTTTGTGGTCAGATTTGTTCCCTTACCCAGCCTGGGTTTTCCAGCGGTTAGAAGGCAGCCTTTCTGTTCCCAACAATATGTTTCAAAATTTCAAAGCTAAACACAAAGAAATCCACATGATGGGATGTAGCACACATATGCAGTGAATGTTGAAATATCTCAGTGGGAGCATAATTCACTGCCAAAGGGGTGGTGTACATTCTTACGTCAGCGCATTTTATCCGGTTCATCTTAGTTTCTTCTTACATGTAAATAGTCTTTTTTTTTATTTTTTTCACACGTCACATCTTTTGAGTTGCTTCATGTTTTTAGCACATACTGTACTGTAAGTTATGATCATGCTTGTCTCCAGTTACATAGTGATCTCCATAATTTTTGATCCTCTGTTGGAAGGTACAATAGGCTGCATCCCCTCAGTAAAGCAGGTTATGTAGTAGACCAGCGGGGAATGTGAGGCAGTGTCTTTGCAAATGAAAAGAACAACATACATTTTCAGCTGTAGCTTAGGATGTGGTCAAAGATGTACATGTAAAGTCAAACTAATAGCCCCATTCAGTGAAACGAAATCCAAATCTTTTCACACAAACGTTTTGACAATTGAGTATGCAGCTGATGTTATAAACGCTATATTTACATGCTTACATAAATCAAGTTGTGCTTGGAACATGACCCTGAACCAAAGGTTCCCTGACTCCCACTGTTTGTCGAAATGATATAAGACTGCAGGTCATCTGAAATCCAATCCAGAAGGCAAAACTGCGCTATTTCCAGTGTTGATTTTTTTTTCTTCGTCTTTTGTTTATACTGCAAGCACAAGATACTTACCCTTGTGACCAGTTTTGTGTTTAACTTATCAAAAGGCTGATAACAGAATCGAGCAAACACAGTGCAGTGCAACAGTGCGGTATTTATTTTTTCCCTCTCAGCAGATGCTGCTTGATGCATCAAAAGGCATACAGTATCATATCAGTCCAGACAGTTGAATTGCTGGAGTGCACTGCCACAATTACATGATTGTGGACAATGAGCATCTCAAAAGAAAAATTATTGTATAATATAATTTATGGACAACAACAACAGAGACAAAATCAGCACACAATTGTCATATTGATTGTTAGTGTGTCTGCATGCAGGGACGTCATCAATTCTGATGTTGCCCTCTCTAGCTAAGCCTGTATCCTGCAACTATAGGATGGGGCAGTAATGATGTTACAGGCCCTCGCCAGCTTAATGGACATCCGAATGCCACAGAGCGGAACTCGGAGCATGGGGCGCCAAACATCCTGTGAGGGCAGAAGGATGTTTACAGCACAGCACAACATCTCTGCGGGGACAGTGGGAGTTAAGTACAGGCAGAGCTCTGGCACTGGGCGAGAAGACAACAGCTGTTATGCATAGGCTGTTTTTCCAGGTATCTTTCTACGCGCTGGCGGATGCAATAGGTGATGTCAGCTCTTGTACAAAGTGTACATGACTAACCACTTCTGTGAAACCCTCTGAGGCACTACAGATAATAGTGGACCACCCACATTTCGCACTGGTTCGTGGTTGGACGGAGCTGACCCCAACGGACCAATAATCAAGTGTTGTGCCTCTGCAGAGGTTGCTCCCATAACTTTGAGATGAAATTAGCTAAGAATATTCATGGAGTATATGATTTTTGATATTAGTCATTTTCAGGGGGTTTTTTTGTTTTGTGGACCATCATTTGTATTATGAACTTTATCACGTTGCTGGTGTATTACATGCCTGCATCTGTGCAGGGGTAGGACAAAGAAAGTTATGGATGACATTTTGATTATCATTAGCTTGTGTTTATCTGGAAATGCTTCAGGTGAATATGCAAACTGAATTATTCAGATAGACTTTGACTAGAGACTGCGGCTGAAAAATAACTGTCAATCATAGAACAGCAGCTATTAGGGAGATGAGTCTCATTCCCAAGGACGTTGTGATGGCTTTGTGTCTCATAAAAGACAAGTGACAAATCTAGCCAAATTATAGAAGGTAAAAAAGCGTTTCTGATGGCCTGTCGTGAAATAAGCCTTTCCATACATGACAGAAGACAGAAATTCCTTGTATTTTTTTATGGTGACTAATTTCTCTTTAAATATATGTGCAAAAGTATGACGCTACATGATGTGTCATGATGCCACTGTCAGTTTCATGGTCTTTCATTTTGTTTCCATCATAAACAAGGTATTTTTGGCAGGCGTGAACAAAATGTCATGATGGAAATTCCCATGACAAATGGATTCCATTTAGATGGGAGGGGTCCAAAATTTTTCTTCACTTCCACCTTTAGGATTCATTAAATGACGCCGTACGATGACTAAAGAAGAAGCATTAGCCAAAGAAAATAGGACGAGGAACAAAACACAACTAGTTATACTGTATGAAACATTCAAGCAGCTATTAGGAAAACGTTCTGCAGCGTCTGTTCTGTGTTGCCGTCTGACAAGATACATCCTCTGCATCGGTCTGCTAATGTATGAAACGCAGCCTTTGCCAAGAAACAGCTCGGGAACTTGGCAAAGTAGAGCGCTGTGTGTGCATCTGTCCGTGTGTGTGCATGTGCATTTTTGTGTGTTTGTATGTGTGACAGAGCAGCTGATCTTTCCCTGGCTGTTTCTAATTTGCACATCACCATAATGTTTTACAATCCCACTTTCAGTAAGCCCCTCCTCCTCCTCCCCCCACCACCCCCCTCGTCTCCCCAGTGTAACGCAGATTTAACTCTGAGCAGACTTGAGGAGGCACTGGGCCAGTTCCCTCTGTGATAAAGCAACAGTACAGGAAGACTTTTGGGTCAAATCTCATGATGTACCGACTGATGCCCCCTGTCCGCCTCCTTTTCTGCCAGTGTGGCGTAAGACTGTCAGAGAAAATGGTTTGTTTTGGCAACTAAACAATAAATATTCAAGCTTTTAGCTGTAAGTCGAAGCTGCACACAGCTGTATAATTTGAAGCATTAAAAGTAGATCATGTGTGCCACAGTGTCGTGATATCTTATACAGTATATATAGACACTTTGAGTATTAAGCAAAAAAAGCTACTTGCTGGACCCAGTGAAATTACTTTTCAGAGTTAAATTAATATGTGGCAGACATCCTCGTGTTTTCAGAAACATATTTCCTACAAGACTCATGTTGATAGATCTCCAGTGGATGGAGCTAACTAACGTGACTCATGGAATTCAAGACAACAATTGCAAGCAGTAGCCGATCCAACCAACACAGACCGCTCACATGAAGTCAG
>JBCAUF010000476.1:1002927-1025906 GCA_038406115.1 Haemulon aurolineatum
GTCATATTAGGTTACCCAAGACAGAATAAAAGTCTATGATGACTGTTCGTTCGAGGAGGTGTTCGACCTCTGTGTATTTTCCCCGTGTGGAGTGTTTTATGACACAGATTTTGACTTATTTCTCAAAACAGGCTGTTGAGGCAGGAGACAAGAGAGAAGATGGGCTGTTAAAAAGCAGGAAATACATGAGACACAGTCCACATGTCAAGTCCACATGCTCTGCTTTGGACTGTTTACACTCAGACTGTGAATTTGAAATTCGAAATGGGCCCCTGACCCCAGCTTGGATTGGCACTTAAACATTAAACAAAACAAAAAAAGGAACAGTAAGGTAAATAAGTTATTTTAGAACTGATACTGTTGATTCACAAACTAGTGGAGGCATTAAGAGTTTTTACTGTGGAGGGTTAGGGTTGTGCTTGCTGCTTTTGACAAAAGTGGCATTGCGCTCCAGTGTCACAGCCCTCCTTCCAGACGTCTGGTTCAGTTCGCTCATGTCCACTCCTGAGTCTAAGCTGGTTTCTCGACTCTCAACTGGCCGTCGTCTCCTGTGCTGCTCCGACACAGCATAGTGGATCTCCGCTGCAGGTTTTCCGTCTAGCGACACAAACCACGCCCGAGGGGGCTGAAGCGAGGGGATTTTAGAAAGTTCTGTCAGGGCGTGCACAGAGTGTCTGCTGCCTCCGATTTTATTTAACGTGCCGGGGACCGACACTGACTCTGGGAGGCTGAAATGACCCCTGGATGTGTTGGTGGAGACTGCTGCCGGAGAGCCCTCTAAAACCCCAAGCTTGTCCTCATTTTCTTCTGGCTGGTTCTGGGCGGGAGCTTTTGGCAGAGTCTGAGTGAAGTTGTCTTTACTCTGCGGCTCAATGGCTGCACTGTTTGAGGCCCCTGCACGGGGAAGAGTGGCGGACTTGCTCCACTGGGGCTGCTCCTGCTGCTCCTCTAGGTGGAAGAACGCCGGAGCGTGCAGAATGGCAACAGGCTGGTTGTAGAAAAACAAATTTTCTGTCATAGAGTTTGGACCTTGCTCTGTCACTTTATGCAAGTACGTCAGATCATTGAGACCAGCGGTGAGCTCCAATTCATTACACTCCACTGCAATGGCCACTGCACTGGGATTGGCTATTACACTGCCATTGTGCATTGACACAACAGAGGCATTGTGTCGATTATTGCCCCTTTCTGTGAATGACTGGTTGAGTCCATCCTGTGTGTGAAAGCAATCCCCAGAAGAGACATCAAAGACTGCCTCGTCACACGTGGAGGTGGCTTGGTCTTTTCTCATTACTGGCAGGATCTTCTTGGTGGTTCCAGGTTCACCGAGCAAACGTCTGTAGAAAAGAAAAAAACATTTGGCTCAGACAGTGGCAGTGGCATTTCATTACTTTGTCTGAAAGCTCATTCTGCCTTCAAGGATTTTCTTTTGTAATAAACGAGTATTACTGTTTTACTGTTATTGAAATACCACATTGAAAATGATCCTCTGCCCTGTATAGGCTTTAAAAGTGGCTTCGGGTAGCTTGGATTCACCACAGAAGCATGTCACAACACAACCTCTCAAATCCTGACACACATTTCCAAAGCCCTTAATTCTCTACTTCAGTTGGATCAGGGCCTCAGAGCTATGAAGTACTGTAGTGATAGTGCGGCACAGAAGTGCTGTAATTAGCTGTGTGAAGCAGAAGCTACGTTATATACTGCATATACTGATAAACAGTGGAAAACAGGATTATGCTACAGGAGCTTTTAATGTTTACAAGACATGAGTTAGTTAAATCTCATATTGTTCTTTTGTGAGGTTAAAGACATATTTGAAGACTAGTATCTTTGATATGAACGGGTGTGAGATGGAAAGCCGCTGTTACCTGCGATTAAAACATAACCCAACCAGAAGACCGATGACAAGAACGAGCATTCCTCCAAGGATTGCCACCAGGAAAGATGAATGGTGCACAATGAAGTCAATGGGGATGGTTAATCCAAAGAAACCTAAAACATATCGATGGTAAGAGAAGTTTAAGATTAAATATAAACAAGCAATAAAAATCACAGTGAATGAAAATTATTAATGTGCTTTTGGATCTAAAAACATTTGCTATTTAACAAATCCTTTACTTTTTTCCCCCACTGACCTTGGCCAACTCCAGGCCAATTTCAGTTGTTTCTCCTTAAAATCATTGATTTTTTTCCCCAACTGTTTCCAAGGTTAAAAAAATCAATTGCCATCATCAAAACAATTCTATCATACAGTGGGTCTACACCTACCATTATAAAATTATAAATCTGTCAGATACAGTTTTATTGTTTATCATTACATTACCATGTTACTGCACATGCCGAGATAGACCACTGCATCTTATTTACAGTATTTTCACACCTTAGTGGAGAGCACTTGCCTCTGGTGGATGACACAGGTGCTGCTATCCAGTAACCAAGGTGAGGAGCCGTGAATGTCCACACAAGTTTTCCCTCCACTGACACCACCGTCCCGAGTCCTTTTCTCATCCATCCACCTACAGCAGGCAAAACAAACACAACAACTTTGTTTGTGTAACATTGTCTTTCTTTCCCACAACCACCACAGTCCTGTCAGATCTGAAAACAAATGTGCTCATCAACTTCCAAAGACAGTCTAGGTTAATGATAGGGGCCTCTGAAATCAATCAAAAATGAATTAGCCTAATCTATCTCTCATACTGAAATTTGACACTTTTGCATCTTTTGGCAATTTTTCAGGCCCTAAAATGACCCAAAACTTTTGAGAATCAGAATGATGAATTTGCATCTGTGACCTTCTTTTGTTGACAAATTCAAACAAATATGCACCAGGTTCCTTGCATGAGGCCTCATCTGTATTCTCTCCATGCTGGCAGCACCAGATGTACTCATATCTATCACTTACACATGATATATTACTCTCAAATGAAAGCAATGATAGTGAGTCGGGGTTACAAAGAAAGTCTAAATGATAAATGGAAAAGATTACAAGGTAGTCAAATAAATAGATATCATTTGAACAAAGTGAGTCCAACTTCATACAGTCACTTTGTCAGACAATCGTTTTGGACGCTGCATGTCTATAACATGGACAAATGATTACAATAAAAGTGGGCTATATGAGTATAGCTCATGTCAAGTACCTCCATTCACAAAGACTTAATATTCTGTAAGCAAAGGACAAAAGAATTCAACATTTACACCAGCGGTGGAGCCACCTGCTGGATGAGAGGGAGATGGGATTAACTGCTGCAGAGGAAGGAAAGCAGAGGAAAAATAAACACCTTCCTCCAGATGAGGAATGCAAGATATCTGGCGATGACGAATGTCTGTGTCCATTTAGTACAAAAAGGGTGTGTATTATCACAGGGTTCCCCACCCTTTCCCTGAAATTATTTTCCAGGACACTTTCAGACGTTACAGAGATAAAGTATTACATCATACACTCATTCCCATGTTCCCCCGCATTCTTTCGAAGTGTTTTTTTTCTACAGTTCTGACTCGTATTTACCCAGGTTGTTTCTATTTTCCCTAAATAGCCTGGACTGTGTTAAAATTTTCCAGAGGCCTACAGCTTCTTACTAATGAAACACACTGGAATTTCTGAGCATTTATTGTTTTCAGATAACCAGGCATGAAAGCAAGTCAGGGTTGAAGAAGGTGAGAAGGACACGACCCCTCCTGGGGGGGTTCTGGGGACATGCTCCCCAAGAAGAAAAATCTGAATATTTCATATTTAAAAGCATCAATCTGACGCATTTTGAGAGAAAAGCAGGATTCCCGTTAATGAATGGGAAACACTGCACTGGGTTGCAGAATTGCTCCAAGTGGAAATGCGAATTTGATTGGTAGCGTCACGTGGCCAGAAGATAAGGTGGCAGCAAACCCCTTTGCATTCGCTCACAAGGCGGGAGCGGGGGGAATAAATAATTTTCCAGGATAACTTAATCGTTTCCAGGACATTTTACTTTTTTTCTCATTTTCCATATGTTTTCCATGACTGGAAAATTTGTCAATAATCTTCCAGGTTTTCCAGGTTTTCCAGGATGCGTGGGAACCCTGTATCACATTTACTTTTGTTCAGAAGCTCTGCATTAAATGTTGTGCAACATACAGTAAAATAATTAGTAAATGCAATGTCCAAAAAGCCAACATTTAACAATTACATGCATAATAATCTCAGACCTTTTTCATACTATTTGCTTTTTTGTAGATCTGTTAATGACCATATGTAAAGCAGGTAAACATGTTGACAGTAAACTATTACCTGTTGTTGTCATGGCTACAGCCCTGTCCCAGTGTCCTCCTGTGTGTTTGTTCTTGTTTCCCCTGTGCTCATGTCTGTCTCTCTGTGTGTGTGCTGTGGGTGTGGTCTCCCCTGCGATGAATCCTCACTTTCTCCCCTGACTCTTCAAAGATCAAAATGGGCTTGATTTGAGAGCGACTTCTACTCACCAGTGGTCCGGTTAAAGAACCAAGCTGGGACAACATTTGAAGTCTGCAGTCCGCAGCTGTCAGGAATGCTGAGGCTGATCTGTATGGGCCCAGTCACATGTAACTCTGTGTCTGCCAAGAAAAGCTGCACGCTAACAGCCGCCACCGGACTCAACTCCACACTGACATATCCTTGAAAAACAAAAGAGGTTATGCTATGAGAGAGTATGTGGACTAGATTGTTATAAAGTTGCATGTCCATGAAATAAACACCTTTGTCACAGTTCGAATCAGTTTATTACAGCTTCTGATGGCATATGTTTGTTTTCTCTTTTGGGAGAAAAATAAGACAGTCCAGTTATCTCCATCAGCCGGCATTTCCATCTACCATAGTGTGTTTCTTTATACTACCACTAGATGGCACCACAAGAGAGAAGATCAGATCTTACACAGACAGATTTTCTTTTACTTTTCTCAGCTTGAATCTACAATGCAATACATTTTTCAGGAAAAATGTAAAATCACTTCCGAATAAAATTCTAAAATGACAAACCGTGTCAGAATAGCATCACTTCGAAGCACGCCTACCTGATTTACTGCTCATGATGCCCACAGTGTTCAGGAAGCTGTCCTCCTCTGACGGCAGCTTGGGAATGGCCAGGTAGGCTTTAACAGAAGTGACATTACTGCCATCTGTCAGGTTCAGCAGCCTCTTGGGAAACTGGATAATGGGCCATGACGAAGCATCTACAAATAGGAGAAAATATGACAAATTACAGCAGCTGTTCTTAAAAACATGCTATCTTTTGCTGTTTACTTAAATGAAATCCTGTACCGATAATCAAAGTGAGCATGTGCAGGAAAGAAAAAGGAAATAAAAAGTGTGATTCCAATAAAATGTACAGTACCAGCTGTTTTGCCAGAGATCAGGACAGAGTTCTCAAAGAGCCAGATGTTCCCCTGGTTCAGACCAAGTAGCGACATGGTCACGGATGAAAATACTAAAGCAGTGATAAGAGAGGAAGAGGGATACGCAAAATTAGTATTAAGCACTTTTGTTTTTCACCAGTGTGACATTGTGTTATATAACACGGCAAGAAGATTCACTTTTCTGGCAAAGGCCTGTTTAGGTTTTGACTACAAAAAGAATGTTGCAAGATTCAGTCCTTTGTTGTTGTAAGAAGTGAGCAACAGGTGAGGTGGGGCAAAATTCGACCTTGCAATAACAACTACAAAGTATCTATCCTGTGTAGATCCACTGACAGACACTTGAGTACGCTTTGTGTGTCAAACAAACATACACACACACAACAACACAGCATAGAGCTGATGGATGAATATTGTAATTGGTTGAGTTAAACCTCAAAAGACAAGACGTGGAGAGACAGATTTTCCACATCAAGCACACACACACACATCAAACAGCTTACTTACTTGGCATTCTGCTGGTTTTACAAGGCAACATCTTGCAAATGTAGCCGTCCTTGCTGGCCACAATGGTGATAGGCGTCCCAGTGTGGTAAGGTACATGAAGCAAAACGCTGCCGTCCTCCCCGGTAAGAGCTGTGTTGGTCCTGGTGTAGTTGATGAAGACCTCCACCACTGCCTGGCTCAGGTGCTGACGGCTCAGCACATCATTGACCTGAACCTTTAGGTTAAAGGCTGAACCTGGAGGGAAAAAAAGACAAAGGTCGGGTTTGGGCAAAGGTGGGTGATTGCATTTAAGTTGATGCAAGTTCAGATGCACACATAATGTACAAGCCATGGTCAAAATAACAAGAACACCTCACAATATAATGCAATCCACTACAACATCAGAAGTTACCATCCCAAAATGACACCTCTCTGACACACTCTTGGCAATTCTAGCATTTTAGGGCCCCACAGTATCTGTTGAAGGCTGGATTGCATTTTGACCACCCCTTTTATGCAACATGATTATACTTGCTTTAACAGAATGGAGTTGGCTGCATTTCCAATTAACCTAGACACGATCTTATTGACAACAAAACATTAAAAGTAATTTGCAGAATCCCTCAAGGATATCAATCAATTAATCCCAGCAGATTTTAAAGAGATGGAAATGGTAAAACTGGCCAATTAGTTCAGCAAAGCATGCATTCAAGACAACATTATGCTACATCAGCATGCAGACAGCTAAGTACAGTGCATATTTCCAATAATGTGACTCTTATTAGGGAGCCCTGATCATTACATGTTTTCAGGCACCCCCAAGAGAATCCCATTTGGGGGACGACTGATAATGTGACACTTATCTACAAACTCAATTAGCCACTTTCACACTGTGCAACAACATCCAATATTAAGTCCATGACAACAATACTTTATTTCTCAGAGGCACCGCGTTGCATAACAATGTAGGAATGCTCAGTAATACATCACTAGTTTCCCATATGAATCAAAGGTGACCATGCAGATAAGCATATCCCACCAATGACCAATGCCTGAAGGGCATACACATTGTCATTTGATCCATTGTTGATGTAAGAATATTGATTAATGCAGCTTTAATACAATGTGGACCGTGAAATGGAGCCGTTCATAATGTTGCAGAGAGTCTTCTGCCAAAGGGCAAACTCCCCTTGTGTGAGGACAAATCTAAGTGTAACATTGTAAGCACCTGCAAAAACCTGAGCACAAGTATAACACCTATGAAACCACTGAACGATACTGCTCAGTACCATGAGCGCTGTGTGCAGCGGCAAAACTCTGCTACAGTAGCACTGGCCAGTTCCAAGGTATCTTCCTTCACCTGCTGCCCTGCTATAAATATTCTCCGCTGAACTGTGCTGTTGCAGTCTGGGCCGGAAAGTGAGTTTAGGGAGCCATAAATCTCAACAGCCAGCTCATCATCAACTCTCCACAGTTACGATATAAAATGGTTATTTTGTGCTAGGAGGCCATACAAATGGCCCTTAGTGCACATTTTTAGTATATGAAGGCAGCAATATGGCTAGAGCAACAATCTCACCAATCATAATCTTGTAAGTATCTTTTGTAATAGTGACAATTCAACACCGACCGTCGCAGTGGTCGAATTTGTTGCTCGTGTGTGACTGCCAGAGCTCACGCCACCAGCTTTCTCTGTAAATCAGCCAGTGCCAAAACCAGATCAACTTATATCATTGCCCCGAACACTTCCCTTTGATCAGAAGCAGACATTTTTGTCAGGAGCTGCCAGGAGCACCTGCATTTTCAGCCACAATGCGAAAACAAACATCCACATTTGGCAGCCGTTACTGTCGACCCACTGAGATACATACACCCGTGCAGATGGACAGGAGGATGCTTGTTTTGGGACAGGCGGCCTCCACATTAGGCGGGTTCTGCCTTGCTGGCCAAACATAACAGAAGGGGGTCACTACATCTGAAGTGGAGGTGTTCTGTGCCAGATTACTATAATCTCCCCATTTGGCGAACTGAAGCACACCACAAAGAGGTTTATGAAGTGGATTGAAATGGGCCGTCTGAGGCCACTGAGGCAGATGAGAAATAGATCCCATGTTGTGTGTGTGTGTGTCTGTAATGTGGCTTGAATGCTGTTATTATTGGGCACATGATAGCTTTCATTGTCCAATAAAGAGACAGTAAGGAAAATGAAGCACACGTTCTTGAGCAAAGTGCGAGCTTTATCAAATAAATTTCCATTTATGCCACTGAGCAAATGTTTAATTAAACAGCTAATTGCCCCAGAAACGAAGTAGAATAATTATTGCAAACACAATGTTTGTGGCTAAAAGCTTTGAAATGGGCTTTTGCTGACATATCAACAGGGAGATCCACTAGATCCACAGGGAACAGGGTCCGTTCTGTGAGACCACCAGTCGGCATAAACAGATGGCACAACAGGGACTTATCTCTGGTGACCCCCCCGCCCAATCTACCCCCTCCCCTTCAAGCATGCTTGTTTGCACATTGGAATTAGGCCATACATTCCACCAATGGAGGAAAACACAAGTGCACAATATGATATGTGGGCCAAGTCGGGCCTCGAGCACGACTCCGTGGTATCGACCTCAGGTGAGACAAAAGATGCTTTCGGGTGGAGCTGGTTGCCCTAACAACCACCAGTCCTGTCGTCAAGCAATTACAATCCTCTCCGGGGATTAAATCTTTGAATCTGTTGCCTTGCTCATTACCAAGGGGCAACAATGAAGATGTTAATCTCGGCATGGAAGAACCGAGCATCTGTTCAAGAGAGGTGGTGGTGTTTATGCATTTCCATTTCTGCGTTTTCTCCTTTTACAGAGTAGCAGCGGAGCGTGGACTGAGAGTTGACTCGGCACTGAGGGGACAGGAAGGCTCAGAGGAGAGGGTTTGCCAGGACAGTACACATGCCAGCAGGAGGAGGGTGGGCGGGGGTTTGCGGACGGTACTCGAGACAACAGCACGCTTGGGTACATTTCCAAGCGTTTTCAGTCCGACAACACAGACCGGAGGATCATGTGATGACGGATGGTAATGCACTCCTACAGCGGCATGAATTACTCATGAAGCCGTTGATAAGTGAACATGGCCACAAATCCCTCTTTCAGCTCCCCGCTGCCGCTCTGCTGCAAACGAGAGGGCTGTCGGTGCAGGCGTGTGCATTCCTGTGTGTGTGTGTGTGTGTGTGTGCTGGCCCGACAGAGAGGAGGACACAGTCAAAAGGTTGCAAAGAGGGAATGAAGTGCAAGCTGCCAAGATGCAAACACACATGACTTGAGCGAAATGATAATGCAGAGTCAGTGACATCAGGGGCCTTCTGAGCTGCTCTCTGAGCACCCATACATTATGTTCAACACACTTGTAATGGACAACTGATGAATATATGAAAATATTTGAAGATCACCTCACTTTAATATTCACATACTATTATTATTATTATTATGCTGTAAATATTTGATAAACTGCTGCCTTGTTGGTGGTGATGCTGCATCAAAAGGGGACAGATGGAGAAAACCGTTACTCATGAGGGGACAGCAGTGAGCTCCCACACCACTTATTACTCACGAACAGATCAGTAGGTTTGTGTGCAAATCCTAATACAGATGGTCGAGGCCTGCTGAATGACGACATCTATAATCTGTTTGAAAATAGACCTGTGATATGATGGTTGATGAGAGTACAAATAGGAGAAGAAAAGGTTAGAATAACAACATTGATCCCCATCCTACTGCCATAATGTTGTTTTTTTTTAATTATTCTAACTTAAAATCCAACACAGGCGCACAACAACTTTAATGTTTTACTAATGTTGAAATCCTGCGATGCACTGAAGTCTGTACAAACCTGACGAGGGAAGTTTGAGCATTTGTTGCTGGTGCTGAAAGGGCTCTTGTTTCATGTGATCCCGGTTTGAAAAGTTTCCGTCATTGATATGCAGAGGGTGTCCAGTCGAAGTGAACTCTCCGCTCGCTTTCCCATTCTGGCATAAAATCAGCGCAGACAACAGACAGGTTCTGAACAGGCGCATGACTCTCGGAGTTAAAAAAAAAAAAAAAAAAGAGAGAGAAGCGGTTGATAAACGGCGTAACTTTGTCACTCGTCACGGATTCACTTTTCATCTACAGCTTGCGCACGAGCAGAGATGCCCACTCCACTGCCATCCTGGGAGCTCTCCTCTGAAAAACTGCACAGGAAAGCTCCTCCCATTTAATCTGCCCCATGAGGCCCACACAGAGATGATCTATCTATCTATCTATCTATCTATCTATCTATCTATCTACAGTCTGTTAAACAAGAGTTCTGCATTCATAATATTACGTTCATTATGCAATTAAGTAGTAGCCTATATTAGTATTTTACGTACTAATTATGATGAATAACCTAATAGGCCTACCTTTTTATGGTGTTATTTATTATTGCTGATGGACTCAAAAAATAATTCAATTCACTTCATAAAAAGTTAATTTTGAGTTTATTTTTCCATTTCTAAGTTGTCTATTTATTTTTATTATTAAATATTCTGTATTTATTATATTTTTCTCTTTAACTATGCAGTTTATGTTTTCATGTTGGTGCAGAGCTTCATAAATGTATTCTTCTTTTGAAAAGTAGGCTACTATATAAGTTAAGGAAGGATATCTTTATTTTTTTAATATACTGTATATATATATATATGCTGTCCCCTGTGAACAATATTCTCATAGCAGGACTCAGACATAGACTATATGGTTGAGGATATGGTGTATTTTACTCAACAGAATTAAAGTCAAACTCTTGCATCAACTAATTTTTACCACTAGATGGTGATAATGTAATATAACTTCACCAACAGAAATTTGCCTAACTTTACTTCACTTAAGAAATCAATAATCCCATTCATTTATTCATGTCACTGATTCACATATGATGAGAATTGCACGTTTAACCTTAAAGTCTCCCCTTGAGGAACGTGACTTGACATGAACCTGTACTTGCATGATCAGAGGCGGTGGAGAATGAATTGGTGTTGTCAGCAGCTGCAGTTATGGTATTACATGCTATGATAGTGCTATCCATAGTTGTAATACATATTAATTTTTCAGTTAATAGGAGTTCTTTATTTGCTCATTTATTCAATTACATGAGACTTTCTCAGCCTAATGAATTCATTCATTAAATGTTAAGCATTAATGCTGCCTCTTTTATTATCCACTCTTTTTACATGACTCTGATGTTTTAATCACTGACTCAGAATCTGTCCACACTGCAGTCTTCACACCTGCTTGGAGGTACACAGCACCTCGCCAAAGGCCACTGAACTTTGGAGGAAAATTTATTTCTCAGTCAGAACTTTTTTCTTTTTTTTTTTTTGTTCTCTGTGTGAATTTGTGGTGTGGAAAATGAGTGGGAAAACCTTAGGGAAATCTTGGCGGAGAACAGACAGAGTGTTGTGTCAGTGATGCTCCACATATGTTTGTTGTCTGCTTGTATTATTGGTTGAATTAGCCATACTATTTATTAAATGAACATCGTAATATTTTCTGTTCTGCCCCTATGCGACCTTTCAACACACACAGGCTAAAAATTAATACATAAATCAAACCACTCTAAGCTACGCCCATAACTCTCCAATGTACTCTACTAGAGCGATGACGTATAATCCTTTTAAAAGACACTTCCTCATTTGTTGTTTTGATTATGAGCTACAGAATTTTCCACAGGTATTCAGCTGCGTTGTGATCTTTATTTCCATGCTTATCAAACCACTCAGTGATCCCTCAGTCCCCATATGGAAGCGATTGCATATTGTTTAGTGTGGAAAATTGTTGTGCACACACATCATCAGCAGGATAAATCATGTGGATGACCTTTCATCCCTGGTGACTTGAGGAGCATTAACCGCACACCTACAATCAGAAACTGATAAATTAGTTGACCCCTCGTGGTCTGCCGTGTGCATCCGAGGGAAAAAATAGCAGCAAGACTGATTTGCTAGCAGCATGTGTAGTCAAATCCTGCTCTGGTTGGTCATATGTTCAATTACTGTAGTGACCCCTACTGACAAAAAAACAGACATGCATTTTAGAAGAGATGATGTCATAAATGTGTGATTAAAGTTCAGAAGTCCCTTTAATTCTTTAATTTTTGTCTGTTTCAAAACATTTTCTGTTTTGTCAACCGATCACATTTCCAACAAATTACCCACTAACACTTGTTTCATATTTTTCCAGACTGGGAATTATGCCCTGTCTCCGTTTATATCCTTCAAAGTTGCACTCAGAGGTTGGCTTGCTCAGTGATGTCCGCCCGCGGAGCTTCCTGTCGCCAAAACGTGAGTGAATCCATCCTCGGCTGGCTTCTTCACCGTCATAGCTCTTCTGTGACAGTGGCCTTAGAGAGGCAGCGAGCTGACACATTTGTCCTCCCAGCTTTATTCCCTTCTGACAAAGTATAAATTGGAGTCTAAACACACAAGCAGGAGGATGGATGACAGCCCGAGTCTCCAGGATCAATTTGCCACAAATTAGATACAGTAATGGTTCATTTCTCCACATAAATAGCTGCATCTACAGGGACTATTTTGGAAATCTGCTCGCTTTCACCCTGGAAATCTGTGCCGGCTCTCTGCTCCATCCCTGGCTGCCTCCTATTAATCTTATCAGCGCACAGATAGACTTTCTCTTTGTTTTTCTACCCACAATACTGCCTAGTTTATTAGTTTCTGTTGATATAGCAAATAGATTACGCTGTTCAGTGTGTGGGAAATGCTTTTCATCTTTTGCTCTCTCTGGTCATCTGCTCATGTTGGACATCTAATATAAATTTATTTATATAGATTTGTGGTCAGCAGCAGACAACTAAATTGAACAGTTCATGCTGTCGAGTCTTCAAACTTAAAAAGAAAAGCATTTGATATAGACCGCTGCCCTGTTAGATTTGATGTCTTTCAGTGGGAAATCCACATTTTTTCATCCATTTACACTGAAGTGAACTCAACATTTATTGCTAGTTGACTCATGATTCATCGGGGTCTGTGGGTAAAAGCTTAATAGATAGCTAAAAAAGATTAAATATAATATTTTATTGGCATAACAGTTTCTATATCAGTGTCGGTTTTCAAAATCCCACACATGTTAAATGTAATTCAGAGCTATAAAATCTGTTAAAATCATTAAAAATATATTACTGATGTCTTGCTGTATCACAAAACTCTTATGAAAGTCTCTTATAAATTAATTTCTCAACTTTTTAATGATGTCACAAGTACATATCTCTTAAAAACTTTAAACTATTATGACTAATTTTCTGGCAATTGGTCTGAGCCATTTTGGAAGAGACGACAGCCTGCCAGGTGACGTCGGCAGCTGGTGCAACAGATTAAATGGAGTGCTTTGCAGCTGTGGTCCCTTTTAAAATACCAGAGATGGACCAGAGGCAACAAACCGACGTGAGGAAGACGGAAAACATGACAAAGTGATAGACAATGTCACACCGTGAATAAGCCCTTGCCCGGAGAGACAGGTGCATGACTTGCCATTAATAATGATAAGATCAGCGAGACTTTGGTGAGGTATACTGACATGCCATGGAATATTATTTAAAGATAATAAAGACTTAAGGAAAAGTTTAGAAAGTCGTGTTGTGTTACTTCATATAGAAGAGCGATTGCAGGACATTACATCAGGACTCTTTTAAAGCTGAATACAAAGGCTTTCCACAATATCTCCATAGTTCTTGCTTTCAGAGCGTTTGAAATTTTAAATCTTTTTTTTTTCAAAAAAAGAACTGCTACTAAATAGCTTCTGCATTTTATGTAATTGAAGTAAAAAGTAAAGAGTGTTGCTAAAGCTTTGGACACACCTTGTCTAACCTCTAAATCTTGTAGCTTTAAATACACAAGACATCTAACCATGGAGTATTGTGTGAATTGAGAACGGAGATATTGGAAGGCTTATTGAATATTAGGGCCTGTTGGATTTAATATTACGTACGAGTAACATACCAAGCCTTTTCAGACATGAAACGTCTGAATAGATTCAGTGGAAACACATGACCAAGCCAAGACCCAGGGTGAATCCCAATCAGTTTGTTGATCCCCTGACTGTTTATCTGGCACCAGTAGCAGGACAACAGCCGTGCATACATACCATTATTAGTCTCAGCAAGTTATCGGCCACCTCCACCAGTGTCAGGACTCCAATGAGGGGATTTATCTAGCTGCTGCTCAGCACAGATGACCTTCCATTACAATTATTCATTTACATATCTCTGCTGAGAGCCAAAGACTCTATCAAGACTTACAGTAAGCATCGCATATCACCTGCTAATCTGTACATTTCTAATAAAAGGCATGAAAGAAAATCTAAGCCAGATAGTAAACATGAACGTGTAAACATCAGCTATGACATGTGAATAATTTAGAAAAAAAAAAAGATACAGCAGAAATCGGTGGTCTCTCAAGCTCGTCTCTTGCCAACTGCCACTGATGCAATGCTTGTGATGATGGCCCAGGAAAGCGCCTGTTAGCTGTCTTCAACTTGACATCCTGAACTCCACCTCAGACAGTGGATGAGCATGAAGGAAAGTTTTGCCGACACCGTAATTAGACTGCCAAGGAAGTGGTGTTACCCGATGTGAAAAACCGACCTCCTCCAGCAGTAACCATCAACACTTCCTGTTCTGTAGCACAAGAGCGTGACATGACTTTTTAAAGCTGTGGCAGGCTGACGTGAGGGCAGTCAGCTTCGGGGTGGATAGGTGAGACAGCGGGGGCGGCTCCACCCTCTCCCACTTCTAATCTGTGGGTTGATTTATCATTTATTGACCTACTTAACAATGGATTTAAGCATTTTGGTTAAATTCTACATGTCGAGTGTATTGCAAAAAAGTCTAGGTTAATTGAGTGTGTTGAACTGAATTTAAACAGCTCAGCACAAAACGACTGTCTCTACCCTGCAGAGCAATGAGAATTCTATGCACAAACTTCATTACAGATATTCAGCATCCCCTCTTACATTAGCTAATACTTTCACTGTCGTCTCCAAAAGTGGGCAAATTTGCACTTGGCTTCACTGGAGCTTTATGTATTAAGACTTACCCAGCCTGAGACATGAAATCTATCCCCAAAAGGCCTTTGCTGATTAAAATGCTTGCTGTTTGTTTGTTATACAACTTTTTCTGTATCCCATAAGGGGTAAATGCTAAATCTTTTACACACTGTATTTGTTCTCTGCAATGAACTGGATTTTAGAGATTAGCAGAGAAGATGAGGACAAGCAGAATAGGACGTTAATTGATGGTGTTTATTCTTGCATTGTCAATGCCGCTGCTCCACCAGGCCATTTACATCAGCACTAATACTGACCCCCTACTCAGCAACCAAAATAGCAGGGTTTGGAGCTGATGTGCTCTCTAAATGATTGATAGAGTTGGTGTAGAGAGCATTAGCTCCAGTACGATGTTCCAGACTGTTACGATGCACTCGCAAACTATCAGGGCTGACTTCCCAGGAGCAGCGTGCAGAATCTCATCCAATTGCATTTCAGAAGAGGCCTGTTTCACTGTAGCTGACCACCTGATCCTGTTTTCAAAGGCTCTGCCAAATCAGTTATGTCTGTCTGTCTGTCTGTCTGTCTGTTGATTTACAGCCCTTGTAAAGAGAAAAAGAAATTGAGGAAGATTTGCGTGTAATTCACGGTTCAAAGCAAATACGTCTGTGCTCTGACCACACTAGTTTGTAGGAAGTTCACTTTCTCTGCACTAAGGAATATTATCCTTATGCTGAAATTGAAAATAAACAGAAAACACACCAACTTTTCAGAGCAACTTTTAATTTTGCCTGTTGAAATGGCCAGATTTCATTGGCCGTAGCTAATTGACTACTAAAGCTGACTCTCAGCTCTCAGACCGACTTGTTTGTGTTTCCAGTTGACTTTGACTGGCTTCAAAATGACAGATGGCAGACACAATAATTTGTCTCAGACAAAGAGTCAGCATCATTAAGAGTTTATCCTGGCTGAAGAAATGGAGTATACAGTAGCATCATTGTACTTAAACTGTAGTAAGTTAGTTGGTATGGTAAGGTAAATATTTATATTCTTGTATACAACTTCTTCAAGAAGCATGATTTTAAGCGAGAAAGGCTTTGAAAGTGACAGGAATCGATCCCATTAGCAGACAGGCCAGAGCCGTTAACATTAGCCTAAACATCCAGGACCAGCTTCCACTGGTGGAATAATACACAGCAGAAGCGTGACTCAACTTTTCCCATTTAAGTTTCAGTGCCTCTAAAACATTTTCAACACCGCAAATCTAATTCCTAATTATTTTCATCATTTTCGTTGGTAGTTTTCCAAAGTCACAACACCCTGCAGCCACCAATTGTTGGATGAATAAATAAATGAATAATCTAGTATGCTGCATTTGCAGGAAAAACTGCAATATTATCCAGTATAAATTTATACACTAAGCAATATTTTGATATTTGTAACACTGAATGAAATGCCTCCCTGCTGATCTGGCTGAGAATTCACAGCCAAGGCTGGCGGTTAATTTGGAGCTTTCAGCTCATTTTGTTGGCTTTCTGCTCTTTGTGGTCTGACTCCCTCTCACCAACTCTGCTCTATAGTCTAAATCCATGAGCAGCCTGCCAGCACATAATCTCACACAAGCCAATTGTATACCACTGGAGTGTCCACTTGAAAACTTCAAGTGACAAAAAGCTGCTGGTGAGGCGTGAAAATCTAGAAGGTCAAAGAGACTATACATATTTCCTCAGAAGCTATATGCTACACCATATTAGGACAAAATGACAACACTAGCCTACCTATATTGGACATGATGTTGGTGTTATTCACACTGACAATGTGACAAAAAGCCTGGATCTTTCTTTTGGCACCACTTAACGGAGTACAATAGGATTCATTTAACTGGCTCCACTAAAAGAGTACTGGCAGTCTGAATGGTCTCCAACCACCAATTATAATAATTCAGTAATTCAATGTCACTGTTCAGCATCAGTGTTACAGTCATTGAAGACATTGTTCTCAAATGTAGAGCAGTTTTGATGGTGATGCACCCATAACTGATAGTTGAGAGGGCTTTCCTAGCGTCTGTATCAGTCTCTTTTTTGTGTGTCATCAAAATCGAGGACCCATGTTCTCGGGTATCAGAAAACAATTAAACCTCTTAAATCGGTAGCCCAAACCCATGGTTTTTAGGTAAAATTGCATCCTTTAAGAGTAAATATGTGTATGAACGCATTTGCCTTTGTGTGTTAGCCCTATGATAGACCGCATAGGCTCCAGCCCCCTGCGACCCTGAGAAGGATAAGTGGTTTTGAGAATAGATGGATGCAGTATTTGGAAATTCTTTCAAAGTCCAGCTTTTCTTAGCCACCTTTCCAAAATAGCACCCTGTTATACATTCCTGCTCAGCAATTTCTCAGGGCACTTAGCAGTGTATGAGAACAGGAGTTTCGAGTGATGCTGCTCTTCTCTGTGCAGTCACTCCGATCAACCAGAAAGTCAGCACTAAGAATGTGATCCCTCACCGGCTTCCCACGTGCTCTATCAGTTGTCTTTGTTGGGACGCACGAGTAAGCCAAATTGC
Organism: Haemulon aurolineatum; assembly: GCA_038406115.1. Taxonomy (NCBI): domain Eukaryota; kingdom Metazoa; phylum Chordata; class Actinopteri; order Lutjaniformes; family Haemulidae; genus Haemulon; species Haemulon aurolineatum. Next base: position 1,020,403 of record JBCAUF010000476.1, read on the forward strand.
AAAAAAAGATTTAAAAATCACTCGATGAGTTGATGATGAATAAATTCTATAAACAACAACAACAACAGTCATAGCTAGTTATGCTCGATCAGGTAGTCAGGGATGGCTTTGGGAGGCAAGTTGGCAGGTGAGTGTTATGAAACAGCCAATGCTACAGGCATATTTTAGGTATTGATAATCCAGTAATCCACGACAAAGCTGCACGATGAGGATGTTACACAGTGCTTGATGCCCACATTGTGTGTGTGTAAGTGTGTGTGGGGGGCGTTCTTTTCCTCCTACTCAGCCCAAGGCTCTATCCAATCTCTCCCAGATTCTTTTTATTTCGCACTATTATCAGCATAAGGATGTGGATTTTCCAGGAAACTGTCTTTGCAATCACACAGCTTCAATTGCTCAAACACCAGCACTGTGCTCATGCCACTTTTACTCTCTTCACTGCTAACTTAATTGGTCATACAACTGTCCCAGTATCATACAGTGACAGCCAGAGAAGTAGTAGCATAAGATAGTTGAACCATCTGAAAAGGCTGAGCCTGTGTCTTGAAAACATCACTCTGGCGTAAAACTAGGAAGTGTTTATTTGCGAGCTATGGTTATCAACTTTAGGAAGCAGATTTCAACCAATTCCATTTATTGTCAGCAACAGATAATGCATTAGATAAATAAAAAAAAGGTCAAGAGGTGACAGAGGTGGCACCATTTCTAGAGTCCATTAGCCATCAGCAAGAATCTGCATGTCAAATCGTTAACAAGTATCCTGGAAAGACTATCCCGACTGATCCCAGGATCAGGACAAACTTCAGTGTAGAATGGTCTCAATGATCTTCCAGAAAATTAGGATTTACTGATGACATTCTAAATGAGCAAAGTGACATTTCACATTGTAATCCAGAAGCTTTTAGTCAGATAAAGTCACATTAACATGAGCCCTCATCCACCACTTGACTGTAAAATTACAGGAATGGGTTGCATTTTTTTCACACACAGCTTAAAACAAAGCTAACTCGTTAGCCAAGCTGATTCAACTTTCTCCAAAGCTCCAGACTTGGCTCAAAGCCACAGATCTCTACTTGTCCTGCCAGGTAACCAAAAAGTACACCATTATTTGTGCGACTGTAATATAGTAGGGCAATTTAAGTACAAGTGTTATCCATCTAACAAGAAATGTTGCTTTCCTTAAAAAACATTAAAGACAAACCAAAGGGAACAAAAGTGTCATTCCTACTGCCAATTAGCTATGAAGTGATTCCTTCATAGCTGTTACAGCTGTGTGTGTTCTGTTCTGTTTGTCCCAATTCACATTTAAGAGATGGGGAACAAAATCCATCGATTTTTGCCATTGCTTTGTCAGGAGGTATCCCACTGACTCAGCTCAACAAGGAGCAATAAGACAAGAAGGGAATTTTATACTAAAAAGAAAATAACAATAAAACTATGAGGCTGAAAGAGAAGCATCCTAATAGTTTTATTAAGTGAAGACATTGGTATTATGTCCCTGGTTTGATCAGGCCTTCAGCTGACACAAAGAGAGACTGTGAGCCATGAAAGCAGTACAACACTATAAATAATTCCACTTGGAGATTGGACTGTTTATAGCATCATCTCCACAATTCAGTAACCAGGACAAGAGTCTAAGTGTCTGTGTTTTTTCAGGGCAGATACAAAAGGGACGAACAGCTCCCCAGATTTTGTTAATAGAAGTTTATGCTATTCCCATGAGTTGCCTTGCTTTCACAGTCTACATTATTTACTGTGATATGCTCACCTTATTTGGAAATGGATTTATCAAGTGTGCTTATGAGGCATTTCACAATGCATTGTACAGTAGCTACTCAGTAATCCAGAAGCACTGTCTTCTTTTTTCTTTGTGCTTTTCCATATTTGCTGTTAGGAGGCTTACCCATGGCAACAATATAGACTTATTAAAGTGAACCATTCTGAAAGGTTCCCCATAGTCTCATTATTTTTTTCAGTAAGTAAGAAAGTATTTGTAAATTACTTACTGTAGGTTATTTTCTTTCTTTCTTTCTTTCTTTTTTTCAGTAGAGGCAAAGTCAGACACTGTAGGTGTGATTAATTCCACTCAGTACTGAACAATCTGCACAGACACAGCAGGGGCCAATGGCTGACATATGCAGGTATCACAAGCTGCTCATCTTCCCAGAGGGAAAACACGGCAGCACAGACATACAGTATCTCCTCTCTCCTGCCTTAGTTCTTTATTGGTGGTTAGAAGTTGGCATCAGGTAAGTGCACCTCCCGCTGTTTATCACTTCAAGGCTGACGGGCCTGCTCAATAAATCCTCCTGTGTGTATTATACAATTGATCTCCCTTTTATCAGGAAACACCGCAGCATTTTTGTTGTGACACAAATCTCTTGGTTTCATCCTTTTGAAATGATAAGCGACATGCCAAATGGGGCAGAGAAATGGGTCATCTGCAGGTGCGCAGGATGAAATTGTTCCAAATGGACGGGCCCCTCGTTATGCCTCGCATGCTTTAATTAGATTGCAAAATGAGTGGACATGCTGCCGTTAAAATATGTGTTTTCACTCCTGTTGCCACAAACATGGGGTCATATTAGATGAATATGTGACAGCTAACAGCTCCAGCAAAGTTTTGGATACACAAATAGAACCCCAAAGGCCCTTTTGTTCCAGTTTTTCCAACACAGATGGTACGCACGTCATTCTTTCTAACATCTGATATGAAGACATTCCCAAATAACACTGAATGTCTGTTTTCCTACAACACTGAGTTTTTTCCAGCTGGTCTGTGGAATCATAATGTGCTTTTCCATTCTAAACAGTTTCATTTTCATGGTGGTCCACAGTGAGACGCTTACACATTTCTCCCTGCTGCCTATGGGAAGTTGCACGGAAAAACTTGTTCTGATTCTTTGGTTGCTAAATACTCCACTCTGTTCACGAGCTAGTCTCTAATTCGTCTGCCTGCCATATGGTGCAGTTTATCAGAGATGTATCGCTCAAAACAACTTTCTGCTGTGGCTGGCATCAGCTCAGGTAAGGGGGAGAGGTTAACCTCACCAATAAAGTTGCAGGGACATGAAACCAAAATAATGAGCTGAAATATATCAAAAAGCTATGTGAAACCACGAGGGGATGATGGGCTTTTTGTTGATGCTCTATGGATTTGTCAATATGAGTTACAGCTGTCACATCATACATAGTAATGCTGGAGTTATTCCATATCATGTCAACAAATAACCACAATGTGTCTGTGTGTGCTTCTCAGGCCTGAGCCAACTGGTTTCTACTGAAGACCTAAATCTTGGGAAAAACAGGTCACAAAAATAGCAATTAGATGTCACTAAATCAAGCATAAATAACGCATTTGTCAGGGACTACTTTCATTCGTGATTGATACTCACTAATGGATCTAATGAGTGTGTACTGCAGCATGACGGTTCATGTGGGATTACAAAATAAACTACAGAATCAGAATGTCATTATTGTCAGTGCACAAGTACAACAAAATTGAGGTAGCAGCTCTCAGACTCAGTGCGATCGAAAGATTGAAAGATTATAAGACAAGACAACAGACAAGAAAATGATAGTGCAGTTTGTGTGTTTGTGGTAATAAAGGAACATGTCACTCAGTGCTAAGGGGTGGCTCATTTTTCCTTTGAATTAAATATTAATTCACAGAAGTATTGAAGACCATCAAGCTGTCCCAAGAAGACTCATATCTCATAGTCTAGTCTGTGCTGCAGTTGATATTCTTGCTGATATGTTCTCTCATTATTCTTTCATGAGCAGTGTCTCAAGATACTACACCACTCTTAAGTCTTATGAGATTTTAGCAACAATTGTGTACTATACATCTGTTTTCAAAATATACTCTACAGACTGAAGAGCTCCTACCAGACATGATAGCAAAGGAGGCATTACAGCTAGACACCTTTCAGATTGAATCAGTATTTCAAGAGCACTCCTTCCAGGTAATACGATTTCAAGCATCTAGTGAGAATCATCTTCTCCAGAGCTGTAAACCAGTGACCGGCAGAGACAAGTTCATACATATGAAGAACTGAAAGTTTGAAGTATTGAAGATTCACAGACAAATTGTGGCTTGGTGTCTGCTGGGGTCATATGTCTGTATAGAGTGCAGCCATCATGTAGGTTGTGACAAACATCACATACAATCAACTTGTGTCTGTGCTTTGTTGCACTACATATCTAATATGGCACTTTTTTTCTGCTCCATGCTCTCACTGCTGTGGATCCATTTCTTAGGGTCAATAAAGGAATTCTGTGGGAATATGTGCACGTTTATGAGCATATATCATGAAGGAAAGATCTAGAGTGAGTTTTTTAAAGTATAAAAAATGCAGATGTAAGCAAATGGATATACAAGGCCAATCTTAAAATTGTGCTGCATGTCCTTTGGATGCCCTTTAGCTGCACAAGCAGGACATCTAAAAATAGCTCCTCTCCCTGCTTTGTTAGCATCCTTTAAGGAGTTGAGCTAGTCCAGCTCACATGAGGCCCAGTGGTGATTGGATGATGAATATCAGGGTAAATCAATACCACTGTCACAGCAACACTTAGGAGTAATCACCACGGCCACTGAGAAGAGGGAGGACCAAATCTTTATCATTTTTCACTGGAGATTGTCATCCCCCTTTCTTACCAGTTGGTTCGATAAAGGGAGGTATTGAAGAGGGTATGTATGTACGTCACACTGGACTGTGAATTTTTTTTTTTTGTAACTGATAGAAACAAAGGGAAGGCATCATAATGGACCATTTAGTCTCTATAACAACACTATAGGGAGAAAGGGGAGAGGGCCAGTCCGAGGTGTGTTTCATTTATCATTATGATCATATCATTATTATTATCACTTTTTTTCCAATTCATCCGCATCTGGGAGTGCCGGAAATCGTTGCTTTTTCATGCCCACTTGATGATTCCTGTAGATGCCAAAGATACCCCTTTGCATCTGCAACAGACCGGCCCTTTGCTTCTAAATGTATGCTCACAGGAGATGACTTGCCACTACAACTACTTTAGATTTAGGCAGAAGAAACTGCTTGGTTGGTTCAGGCAACAAAACTACTTGGTTAGGTTTATCCACCACCATATATTGCCTCCATTACCTTCACGATTTATAATATGTGCATCGCTCTGCGTGGCTAATATTACACACAATCCCACATCTCACCCTCCCCCGATGATCTGTTAGAGTTCAACTTCCTCATTTCTCATCAACTTTGAACCCATTTCTCTCTCCACTTTGACACATACAGTATTATCACAGGCACAGGTTACTCCCGTAAGGACTACTTAAGGAGGTGCTGGAGCTCATGATGGCTTTATACATGTTGTCATACAACCCCTGGGAAAAAAAAATTCCATCCATCCATCTGCTCCAAATAAATGCAGACACATTTCAAAGTTCTCATTTTTATGCATGATTCTTTAAAAGTAATTATTTCTCAGATTATCTCCTTGGAACATTTAGCATCCTAGACAAATTT
>JBCAUF010000476.1:1041753-1063135 GCA_038406115.1 Haemulon aurolineatum
TGCACATCCACAAATAAAAACACAATTAAATGGCCAGTGAGTAATGTACTTAGTATCATCAGGTGTTATGTAAATTACATTTTAAAAATTTATATGGTGATAATATGTCAAGAAAACTAATTATTTTCAAGAGTTTTGAGGACTTAAATGAGTTAATATATTGAGAGATATGACCATTTGTAGTGTGCCAGATTGTGTTAATATGTTCACCTCTACCTCCATATCATGACACATTACAGTAAGTAGATCACAGTCTAGAGCCTTCAATGCTGAAATATCACTAAAGCAGACATGTTAACATTCTTGGCATGGGACGCTGAAATGCTTTGTTTTAGGTTTTTGGGATTTACCCTAGACACATTAGAGCTGCGAGGGTACAGCAACTTTTCCTTGCTCGACTATATTTATATATAAACGTGACACGATGCAGTGGCTGCACGGAGTAACCTTATTTCATGAGTCACTAGTTTCATGTGTTTTTTTGGAGGCAGGGCTGTTATGCACGTCTCACGCAAACAGAATGTTAACACCTTGCCCTATTTCATGTATTAGCCAAAGACTCGTAAAAACGTCCTTCACCTTGGGAGTGTGACATGAAGAACATAAATCAGTCAATACAAAGTAACTGGGAGACGCAGTCGTCTCGCTCATTCGTCTCAGTCCAAATTCAATCACTCTTTGGATCGACACCAGAGTGGTAACATTTATCTCTCTGGTCAAGAGCTTTCATCTCTGTGAGTTGAATGCGAGTTTTACTGTTTTGTGCTATAACTGTTGGCCTGTCAGGTTGTATAGACAGAGTTACTCACATTCAATAAAATCAAAATAAGTGTTCTGGAATATCAAAAAAAGCCAAAACAACCCCATTTTAGTCACTGATGGACCTCAAATGATGTGCCCAACAACACTGATGACTATGTGTTGCAACAGCTTTTAAGTCATTTTGTACATAAATGCACATTTACTCACGTATTTACAGACACATGCGTGCACGCAAGCACACACACACACGCATACATACACCACATCCTCTGATCCAGGGCCCTGCTAGAGAACCGTGCTGATGGTGTCAAAGTCCTTGCTGATCTGAGAGCTGCTCGGCAGTGACTTGAGGTACTCCAGGTGCCTCCTAGCATCCTCCTGATTGTGTCTCACATAGTAGATGACGTATGCAATCACCATGGTGAACCAACCGAACATGGTGACAAACATGGCTACATCGGTGGTCTTGTGGTGAAAGCTGCAGAAGTTGATCCCTGAGTCCAGCACCTGGATGAGCGGTTTGCCTGCGTACTCCTCCTGCACCGCCGTGTGGCACATCACCTCGTTCACTGTCTCGGGGTCCAGCCGCAGCTCCCTCAGGACCTCCTGTAGCGTACACTCACAGTGCCACGGGTTGTTCGAGAGGCTGATTTTTGCCCGCAGGCGGGCAAATGCCTCTTTGGGGACGCTTTGGATGCGATTGTTTGATAGATCCAGGACGAGGAGGCTGTCAGAAACACCTTGAAAAGCTCCGACATCCACGGTTTCGATGTCATTGTTGGAGAGGTCCAGCTCCTGAAGGTAGTGCAGTTCTTTGAAGGCGTGGTTTGGGATGTGGGTAATGTGGTTGGATGCCAGAAGAAGGACAACAGTGTCCCTCGGAAGATCGGTTGGGATCTTATCCAAGTTGCGAGACATGCATTGAACCACAGTCATGCCAGTCTTCTCTATACAGTGACAACTGGTGGGACAAGCCATCACTGGTGTATTTGCCATGAATAATCCAAAGAGCAAGCCCCATAAGAGGGCAAAGCCATCAAATATAGGGGTTTTCCTTGGCATATCAGGCATCGATATGTCCTGCATATTCAGCAGCAACCTCCCACAAGTCCTGTCAGGTAAAAGCAATCATCGTCTCACCTGTTTTTGGGCATTAAATTGTGAATATTTGCAGCTTCGGGAGCGTCCAAATTCTGAAATATGACTTTATTCACACAAACATGGGGGCTTATCTTGAGAAAATCCTTCAAAATTGATTCGATAGAGCTTCATCCAATCTTTTGAAACAGATTTCAAAAGAGTGCACCCAAAAATCAGGCTGCTCACTGAGCATATTCCAGCAGGGAACTGTAATCTCAGGTTTATTGTGAGGAACGCTGAACCCTTCAGAGAGTTAGGAGCGAGGGAGGCGACACTGGAATCAACATGTCACAATGTGTGCTGGAAGAAACAAAGAAAACAGTGTTATTCTTTAGCAGAAAAACAAATCTTAAGTTCAGCAGGGGGTGGCATACGGTTGTTGTCTGTACTGTAGGCCTATGTCTATAAAGAATCGAAATCATCCAGACTGTGAATCCGGCTAAGATACTGTAAGTCATTTTCTAAGTGCACAGGCAACTGCCCTAGTCTACCCAAATTGAACTGAGTGAATTCTCTCTCCACAATGTTTACAAATGTATAATGTGATTATTGAGAAAAATCCATTTCACTTTAGCAAATCTCATAAACCAGCAGGCACACTCATGGGTCATCGCCAGTATTTTCTCATTCAATTAAGAAAATATAATTGCGCCCTACATTGCCTTCTACAAATGTTACATGAAATCATTTGTCTGATGCTATAGCCCCATAGTGCTGATAAATATTACAATATTTATAGCTGGACAAAGAAGAAAGAAAACCCCATTATAATAACAGTCCATCTCTCTTTGACTCCAACAATGAGGAACAGCCTCTGGATTGCTTTTTTTTTTTCTTTTTTTGCACAGCTCTCTTATTTCAAGGACTGCTGTCTCTCACTCACAGGCGCACGATAAGAATAGCCACGGGCTCTAAAATGACTCCATCTGTCCTGCCGGGGGATCATCACTTTAGTACTGCGCACCCTCTGGTGGGCTAAACTGATCACACAATGAGCCCCCTCGCTGTGTTCGAGGTCACCCACCCCATGCAGTCGTGTCTACTTCCCATTTTTCTTTTCTTTTTTACCTTTGTCTTCGGCAAGGGCTTCATAGCTCGGGGCCACGCGCACACACACTCTCAGACACACGAGCAGCCTTAAATAAGCCTCTCACGTTCTCATCAGTCGGAGCTCAGCAGGAGGTGTGGACAAGATGTGGCATCTACACTCACAAGGGCGGCTAAAACACCCTGCGGTTATGTTATGACACCACAATACCATTAGGTCAAATAGTCTATATTATGGTTTACACATGCGTATTGTCCTGGAGCTTGTCTGGGCTGTCATTTCTAACCCTAACACACTTTACTTTCATCTTTTACAATGAAATTAGGTGGCAAATTGGCCCCTCAATACCCTGCATTCAATGTTCTTTTCAGTTTTTGCAAGGAAATAGACAATAGGTTAAAACACGGTTGGAAAGTAAACATATATCCTAAATAAGGCTGTAGCCTATATGTAACCTGAGGCAAAGATTTAAATTTAATCCTGCTAATGATGTCTAAGTGCAGAGTAAACACAAGGCTGATGGCGTTTTGTAATAATTTGTTAATCACATTAATATGTGTGGCTACATCGGCAAAAATAAAACACATGGGATCATAACTTAATTAACAAGTGTACTTCTCATGGAGGCACTTACCGGGAGAGAGTTTTATCCTGGAATGACATTTTAAATCCAGCCTCTGTGGATAGAAAAGGTTGTGTTGTAAAGCGCAGATGATCCGTCGATGTGCAACTGTAGTTTGCTCACATCACATCTGTACCATCGCTAAAGAAGGCTGAGCCTCTCTGAAAATAAACACAAAAACATTTCTCTAAAAAAGAAAAGATTTTTTTTTTTTAAGTACAGTCAACTACTTCAGCGGGTCCACATTTCCGCGAGGGACTGAAGAGCAAAACGGCGAAGTTCCTAAGTTATTAAATCTCCAGGTGGAACTAGTCACATCTCCAAATGCGACTCTTTTCACGTCCTCTCAGAAAACACAACAAGCCAACCACACTTGTTGATGGTGATGATGTTGATGATGATAAAAGTGGTGGTGGTGGTGATCCGAAAAGGTCTCGAGGAGCCCCACGGGTCCGACTCATCACGCGCCTCTCTGTCCGAATCGCGCGCGCACGGCGCCAGAAGGAGTCCCGTCTGCACGTAGACCGGAGTGCTGGTCTGCTGGCAGCTCTGCTCGTCCTCCAGTTCCCCCGCCTGTCTCTCTGTCTGTCAGTTTGTCCTCCTCCCCGGCTGCCTCGCCTGCACTCCCCCTCTGCTCCGAACCCTTCGCTCTCCTCAAAGACAATGAACTAAATAAATACTCAAACCAAATTTGAAAATTTTTCCGGGATGCAAAACAAGAAGAGATCATTTCTCATGCCAAGTCTTTTGGTAATGACTTTTCCAGTGACTTTTATGTCTAAAATCAAGTGAAAAATTGTGTTTCATATCCAAATTGGGCTCTTAAACGTTTTTAATGAAACATATTCTAAAATACTGTAAAGCTAAAAATGAAAGAGTGATTTTGAAATCTTTTCACATGTAAACACCTCAAGACCTTGTCTATGTCTATTCAAGTGTGACATATTGATTATTTTAATCAACCCAAGTGCTGTATCAAACAGACTATCAAAGAGCAGGGATGTTGGGGATTTAGGCTACGCAGCAGTGGATCAAGATGTCAGCTTTGAGTTCTGGTGGTAATTGCCCTTTTCAAACTGTGGAGGCTTATCCCACTCACAAACTGCATGTAAAGTAGGCTGTGTTTGTCTTTTTACTTAATGCAAGATGACTTTCTGTAACCAAACCAAGCACCATGCATGCTTGCATCATCTAACAGTGAATGGGTGGTAAATGAGAAAATTTCCCTCTAACTGAGCTATTAGCAGTGTTTCATAAAGAGACTGTTGCGTGTTACGCAAAATTTTGCATTTACATATACTGTACCTATACTCATTCGTTCTTGAGGCAAACATTTTCCACCCCTTGCTGGGAGAGCATCAACACCACAATGAGTATAATTGCATCAGTAGGGTTCAGATCCCATGTGACCTTAAGAGATTGACTGTACATGACAGCACATGCAATGAAGCATTCACTATTGTTGTTTCAGCACTGGGGCAACTTACATTGCTGTTACATTGCAAAGTGCACTGAAGCCTGGTTTATACGCAAGCCCACGACATTTTCCTCTTTCCTCTCATTTTGCATCTGTGTAATGTGATTTGTTGGACCAAAACATAATCACCTTGTCGCTCCTTTGTTTGTTTCATTTGACTCACTGATCACCATCTCTTGCGCTGTTGTTGTCTGCTACTGTAAGTAGACAGTTAATCAACTCACTGATTTCATTAAAGTCCACTACAAGGCTGTAAATCCGACTATTATCAAAATGCAGAGATAGCCCAAATATAGATACAAAACAAACAAGCTGTCAGAAGAATATGGCCTATGCACCAATCAGGGTGCTATAATGTAAACAAGCAGCTTGGAGGATTGCATCTGGTTACCATAAGACAAGTGCAACCTTTTACCAAAGCATAAACTGAGAATATCGCGTGGCTCTTTAATTTATGTCGAACGACACTCATCAAAAGTGTCGAGCGCCCTGATATAAATCAGGCTTGAGCAGAGGTCCCACGGTTCCTAGTGAAATGTTCTGTTGTTACAATTTAGTGCAGCTTATAAAACACACAGTGTCACGTAATTCTCCCAGATAACCTTGACGAGAGCAAAAAAAAAAAAAGAGAACCTGCAAATATGGGCTCGGAGAAGTGACTTTAACCAGCCTCCTCGATTCCATTTGCACTCCTCCATGAGATTCAAATGTAGGTCAGCTGGTCCCGTTGTTCCAGGTGTCATTTGAGCTGCAGAGTGCAAGTATTTCTTGGGGCCAGTCCTGCCACAGTCTCAAACACAGAGTGCCAGGTGGCATGATGAATTGTGCTATGTTAACTGCTGAACTCTTGAACTTTATGTAGGGTCGGACAGCATAATGCATTTTAGATTTGGGGTAACCATGGGACTGTTAGTCGTGTAATATAGTTACAATCAGAAGCTCTATTTTGCTTAAATAACATTATATTTGTCCATATATTTGTCCGTATTTATAAATTTAATTGACTGTATTATGAAAGGGTTATCCCGTTATGACAAACCCACACAGACCCACACCAAAATATTTTCCCTCAGCTTTAAAGAGCATTTTTAGCATTGTTTGGTTGTTTGTTTTTGTTTTACAGCTCAAAACCTTAAAAATTGTTCAGTCTCACAGTTCTCATAAACCGTGTTTCCACCAATAGCACACTGCTGTTTCAGAAAAAAAGGATTTCATACCTTACCTGGCCATTACCAAAGACGGACAAATTTGATGACCCAGTTGGTGAACTAACATGTTCTCCTACCCAAATGACTGGATAGTAACAGGCAGCTCGTCCTCACTAGAAAAATGGCCATATCTGACTTTTGTCCAGACCTTTGTCATCATGCGTTTAACACTGCGAAACAGTCACAGTTGTTTGATTCGGTTTAGGCACCAAAACTAAAACTGTCTGGCTAGGTTTCAAACACGAGGCACACCAACCCTGGTCTCCTGAGTCAAAGTTTGTGACCAACTTCTTTTTGACATTAAAAAATGAACATCACACCTCCGAGGTCACTGTGCACCTTTTGCCCGGGTCAGCACCATGATTTACTGTCTCCATCTGGGAAATTCTATTAGCTCAGCAGGCAGCTGAAGAAGACATGCATTTTTTTAAAAATTCAATAAAACGGTAGATGGTAGGCTTTAAATGCACTAATCTACTATTAGGGTGTGACCACTGTTATCGGGGAAGCCCACAAGAGAATCAAATGATGTCCAAATGTAAACAAATCCCCAAAGCAAAGACAGATAGCTGAAAGACATGGATCCCGATTAAGATATCAGCTCTGCTGATAACATCTTCCCTTTTGATGAGATTTGTAATGCTTTTTTCTAAATATTTTTTGAGTTTTCTGTCAAGGCACAGGATATCTAAATGAATCAAAAACAAAGAGGAGTCAGCCTGTGGCAGCATCAAGTGAGTGAGCAGTGAATAGTGTAGCTGAAGGGAGATACTATCTTCTTCCCATTCTTTGCATTTTGTTGTAGAAGTCATGTTGTTGGAGTGAGAATGCAAGTATTTAGATAAGAGGGTGTTCATTTTTAAATTTACCTATCTGCTCCATACAGCAGAGGTAATCCCTGATTGTCACGCAGTGTGCAAAATGGATTTCCCTGTTTGGATAATGAAGTTTCCCAAGATTCATGATGCCTTAGAGGCAGTTTATGGGCAGAAAAAGCATAGCTTCTGACTGCACTAAGGTAGTCTGGCACCTGAGCAACTTGGAGACATTAAGCACCCATTCATTGTTATTTTAACCACTGGTGCATCCCTGCCATACCTATGGGGAGCCTGGCAATGCTGTGAAACTACTTGAGGTGCTGTCTCGACCAATAACAACACCCACAGACTGGCGGCAAGCTAAACTGGGAATCATCATCAATCCAGAGTGCCAATCTGGCTGAATCACTCACAGACTGAATTTACTTGCTCTGACTGGTACACAATATTATTTTCATCTTTTTCCTGTTTCCTTCTTTATATTGCACACACAGGATCGCTAATCATCACCAATCCATCATTCACTTAGCCCAAACAAAGGAAGTCTCCCGCAGCTATTAATATGTTAAATTAGGATGAATAAGCCCAAAGATATTTAAGTTGAACACAGAAGCATCACTTGGGGGCAACACAGCTGGAGGAGGGATTTAATCTTAAAATATATCTGCTGAGCTCGATGGTTCTCACACAAAGCAGACATTCACACAAAAATTTCACGCTTTGTCTGACTAGATAAAGGGTCATAATGGGGCTCACTGGCGGTATCATTCAGCCAAAACACACACATGCTAAGACAGAAAATGGAGGGACTGTGGCAGTCCGATAAAAGAGAGCCAAGGTCAGGAATCTGGGAGCACAGCTGCTCCTGCAACAGCAGAAATGCCACGTATTACCTGCCAGAGAGATGCAGCGGGTTTTCCATGTCAGCGACTTGGGCTAACCTTCCTCAATCACTTTAAGGGACTGGGCAGAGGAACCCGAGGGTGGGTAGGGAGCGCGAGTAAGTGGCTATTCATCTAGATGAGCAACAGCACTAGGTTTACCTCCATATCAATTTATCGTGATTAATGCAGCCACAGTAGAATTTTCTCTATGTCAGGATTTTTTCTTTTGTCCTGAATGCTTCGCAAGGCGATGAGGCTGGTTAGCGGGATACTGTGAATAAGATGCCATTATTCCACATTTGTCCCGTGATTAACGCCCTGGTGAAGTGTTTCTAATGATCACCATCTATTCATATTATGCATAGTTTAGGGCAAATTCGACTAGTCTCTGCCTGTAATTGCCCCTGGGACAACTAATAACAGCTCCGTACACAAAACACATCCATCCAACTCCTGCCAGGAGCCAGCGGAGATGGGCCGCTGATGTATGACCAGTGGATTGTGACACTGAAGATAAAGGACTCATGTGTGGTTTGCAGCATGCATACGTGTGTGGTGTGTGTGTGCTCCATCATAGAATTTACTCAGAAGGCGAAAACCACAGGTCCGGTCGTCACCGGGAGGCCTTTTCCCTCATCTTTCTGTTCACCTGCCCCTTAATGGATCTCCAAATGCTTTAGAAGAGACAAATTACCCATGTCCGCTGCCTCCAGTCAGTTCAACCTCCTGTCGCCTACTTACTTATCCAAGTGTATCACTTTGGATTTCCTCTGACAAAGTAAATTCATCTCCTTTGAAGGGGGTCAAGATACTGATGAGTGGAGGCTTTAGCTCGAAACAATTCATCACAATTACATAAGTACTGTAGCAGTGTCACGGGAGCGGGGGCATTAGCGGCTAATAGCATCCACATGCGGGGAGGTGGAGTGTAACTGTCTGATTAGCTGCTGTAATACATCTAGAGCTGTTTGTGTGTGACAGGACGACTTGTAATAACACACAGATTGTGCTGATGCATGGCATGAAGCAAATGGGCAGAACTTGATTTATCGTCAGACAATGCACCATGTTGTTCTTCATCATGAATGATGCTGGACCTGTTTAGAGATCATCCAACCACACATTCGCCTTATTTTGTACGTATGTTCAGAATAAGTTGTTGGGTAATCTCTGTGTTGATTAATATATTAAATAAGATGTTTTTTTACAACCCAGTTCTTATTTTCATAGTTTTGACCTTAATATTTCTGATTATGTTGACATTTTAGTCAGCAACTTCAAGGATATGTTCACAATGTTTATCAAAGCCTGTCTTTAAAAAAGCTGCCCATGTAAAAACTGAAACAGGTTTTGCCTCCTTTACTTATTCCTCCTGCTCATACTGAACATGAAAAAAAAAACAAATTTGAAAAGGCTTTTGATGTAAGTGATGGGAGACAAAATCTGCTGTCCTTGTTTGGTGTGAAATGTTGTATGGAGTTAATATGAGGCTTCAGCAGTCTGAGTTGGCTAAATCAAGTGGATATTTCTCAAAATCAAAGTCAAAGAGTACAAAACTCCCCCACTGAGTGTTTGATTTCGAGACTGCAGTCAAGGGATAGTAACACAATGGGCAAATGTATTAATATGCATTATTTATGTAACTCAAACAGCTGAAGCCACATGCGCTTGAACAGAACAAGGACTGTGGATTCAGTCTCTGATCACTTCCACTGAAGTCACATTAGAAAGGAATTTTTATCAGGGGCAAGCAAAGCCTGTTTGAGACTAGAATAATCTATGTAGTCTTCCTTTTATGGCTATGGCTGTGGATGTATAAATATATATTGATGTGCAATATATTGACCTGTGCTGACTTGCTCTGTGTCGTCACTAAGACTAGGAAGGGGTGATCCATTTACCGTTTATTGCACAAGTGGAAGTTGGTTTCCAGACAGAAGTCATAACCCCAGGAAAGCTGTGGGGATATAAACAGTTTGGTGAGTAACTTTTGCAGTCACTTTTGCACACTGATGTCAACACTTACGCTGGATAACATCTGTCCTTACATCGTTTCCAAACTTTATTCCTCCAGCGTGAGCCATATGGGTTACAGCTGACATGTTTTCGAGGAAAGCAGCAGTGCGTAAATGATTGAGCAATAATACTGTTATTTCAGCAACACATAGTTTTCACCTGGGAGAATGACCTCAATTTCAACTCCTGTTTTTCTACAGTGTTTCAATGTGAATGGTAGTGAATGCTCCTCAAATTAAATTGAGGGTCCAATGACAGATAAACTATTTACAGATAGTAAGTCAAACATTCTGGTGTCATAACAACAGTGACTTAGTCTGTAATATGACCGCCTGATTTATGCAGTGGGTTAACAATTTGACTGTGGTATTTATGATTATTTTAGCTTTAATTTGTAATCATGCTTTCATCTTTTGTAAGTATGACATAATTTAAAAAAAAAATATCAAAAGGTAGCAAGGTTATATGAAAATTCAATCAAGTGATTCACAAAGGGATAGTGAGTCTCAAAAAGACACTTCAATGAAAATAAAAATGTTGGTCTAAATGGTCTTAAAATGGTTTGCCTTAACTAACAAATTGCAGCATCCTTAAGATGAATGGAATTATGTGGGTCAGATTTCAGTGTGAGTTTATTTTGCAAAGCTTTTTACTAACAACATAATCAATTGTGATAGCTTAACAAACAAACAAGCAGGGAGAAAACATGAAACACTGTGCACATGCAGGCAGCATTTTTAGCACGGCGCTGCTAATGGACTGTGAATCATTCTCTGCACCTTTGTGGAGATCTTCCTTGTGGCAAATTCCATCAGGGCAACAATTTCATGGCTGAAAAAAAAGTCAAATTTAAAGGATATGGCTTGTGCTATTTCGTCATTGCTATTATCAACGATGGCCCAAAACCAAGAATGAATTTATCCTGCCAACAAGTATTGTATATATCTTATGTCTTCATGCCACATAACTTCAGTTCCACATGCCATGACTATCTTTTAATTTAGACCTTTTTTCATGTTATTAAATTAATGTGGAAATGCAAAGGACACCACTGGTTTTCTCTCTGGCAGGCATCACAGCAGATGGTCGCTGAGGAGAATGTTCTATTTTCAGATAAATGTTCAAAAGATTAGGAGGATCACATTGTCACAACAATGTGAAATTGTTGGAATAACGAAACACACAAAAAAAATGCAATAAACGGAGGACTGAATATTCTCCTAATCATTTCTTTTAATATGCTTTCATCAAATTTCTTTCTATAACTGCTGACAAATTATACTTTTGATAGACTTGGCAATTGAAGAAACTCTGATTCTGAACTATCAGACATGTCTGCTGTTGTCACACACAAAAAACAAATGGTGTTGTCAGACAGTTTTCCCACAGATAAACTGGAAGCAAAACAAGGCAGACTAACAGAGCCTCGGACTGACGTAGGCATCGAGATGCCCAGTCAGTCCTCCAAGTTAGAGCCTCTTTTGTGTGGGCTGGAAGTGATGCCAATCAAAATGACTCCCACATGGATGTCAAGGTTATTTCTGTGTCTTTGAACACTGAATAGCAGCTTCATGACTGCAAGTCATTTATGTCAGATAAACCGCTGAGCTGAAACCACCTGTATGGTTTCGCTCGTAAATGATGAGCAGCAGAGAGGTTTCAAACATGTCTATGGGAACACTGTTTCAAACTACCTTTTATGTGCAATAAAAACTGACTATTGAATAATTCAATTCAATTCATGTTTGTCATTTTAACAACTAATTCAAATATAGTGCCAGGTCATTCAACTACATCTCAGTTAGAAATAAACGTTTAATGAGAGTACAAACGTTTTGCTTAGATTAATTAGTTGTACATATTGAAGGTTCAGCAACATACACAGCAAAAGGTCTGTACACAGATGCTTGTTGTTCTGAAGCCCCATGTGAAAACATGAATTATTCATAAGGTAAATTATCTAATTGCATTCCATACACGCAATTTTAAGAAACTCCCCACTTTTTTTTTCCTTTTTTTGGGGGGTGGGGGGGTTGGAACTAATCTAACCCCAAGGGTGGATTCATTTCCTACCCAGCATGCCTTGCAATTTGCTCCAAGACTACTCAGGGGAGCTGTGTCTCTTTTGAGGGACAGAAGGCAAATGGCAAAGGAAAAACATGAGATGCGATGAAAGAAAGTGTCCCCTAATGAGAGGAATCATACCACACAGTCTGACCCTGAAATATTGACCACAGACTGCATTCGCTCGAGTGATGCACCATGAGTTTGCATTCAAAAGAAAACATAAATCACATCTTCAGCATCATGACAAGCTAGTCTTACCTTTGTTCTGACCTGCTGTTGTATTGACATGATGCAATAATGACACTGCCACCGGTAGTGCCAGTTAAAGGCCCCAAAGCAAAACCACTGATCTTGGTGTATTTTTAATTATAAATGGTCGAAAAAGCCTTCAAATGTCAGTTTGAAGTTGGTGGGAAGGTTCAAATGCTCAAAGAGTATCATATGATGAGACAGTGTTTAAGTCTCAGGCAAACATTCAGAGATGCTCAGTCAACTTCAGCTGACTCTGCAGTTCCCCTCAGCTCTATGGAGCATTTTAGCGTCGCTCAGCTCATTATTTTGGCTTTTTACGGCCCACAACTTTACTGTTTTGGTTCATTCTCATCACTCTCATCAGCCTAGTTACCAGCTGCAGGAAGCAGCTGTTTACTAGCAGGAGGCCCAAAAGACCAATATTACCTAGCTGCAGCCACCCACTCACCCGAAGCCGCTTGCAAACACGCCCCCTCCAAACCACGCCCCCGTTGCTACGGTGGCCTGCTCGCCAAATTATTGGGTTGGGTTTAGGCAATATTCCAATTGATTATGGGAAGTGGGTGTGTTATTGGGTTGGGTTTAGGCAATATTCCAATTGGTTAAGATAAGGGGGCGTGTTATGGAGGGGGCGTGGTTTGGAGTTCCTTTTGCTTGGCTGCGGCTGCAAAAGACAGCACAGCTCTGAGAATTCATCCATGACAGCGTTCTGGAGCACCATAAAAATCTCATTATGAAAATTAAAGTTACCCGGGTTCGTTCTGCTTTAGCACTCGTATACTCATACCAATGCAGAGGTTTTAAGTGTTTTATCAGCAGTGACTAAATGAGTTTGTCTTAAACATTATCCAGCAGGAGGATGGTGGTTTTAATTCCAACTAAACACTATAACATCTGATTTCAGTAAGCCGGAAAATCTCCACCACATCAAGTACCAGCTGGATGACCAATACACCAGAACAAAGCATAACTGTTAATTAAAGAGTTTATAAAATCTTAAATAATTCCCCATGATAAGTCTCCGGTTTAACACACCGAGTTTTGTCTATTATTTATATATGCATGAACCATTCACTCCCAACCATCAGACCCATGATACATAACAGTTGGAATGATCTGACATAATTTCCTTTCATTATAAAAAGTACTGTAAGTTCCTCCAGTCAGCAAAAAAAACAAACTTTTGGATTCTTTTTCTTCTTATTCCTGCTCCTTCATTTTAATTTCCTATGAGATGAATGATGTACGACACACCGCCCAGCCTTTTTTTCCTGCTGATCGACTGTCTGGCCCTCTGACTTGTTCTGGGTACATTTGTTTTCAGTAAAACATGAACCTTTATCTCACGCAGACTGTCTTTGAGTCATCATGATTTCGAGTTCAATCTTGCTGTTTACAGAGCCATTATAAGAGGAGCCTGAAAAAAAATCACCATGAGACCTCAATGGAAAACTTCAAGGAATGAATGGGGTGTCACCTTGGAACAGTCTATCCAGACTTCTTAAAAGCCTGAACTAAACTCGCTAGCGACTTAGCTGAAGTTAACTTTTGTCAGAATACTTTACCAGCCAATAGATATAATGTCAATCATAATGCTGCATACTGTTGTGTCATCAGTGTGTGAAGTCTTGTAACAACAGCAAAAGCATTTTAGCAAGTTAATGTTGAAAAACAGTACTTGAAATTTCACATTCAAGCTTTTATTGTCATTTTATTGTCACCTCACGTTCACTACATCAATCAAGCACCACAATGAAACTGTCTGATCCTTGACAAATGAACTGAATGAATGTAGCTTAGCATTTAGAGATGAAAAGTAGAAATCTTTATATTTTTACTTGTCTAATAACCGTTTCCTAAAACTTTTCAGTTTCATAGAAATGTGCTGTAACATTTGCAAATATTCTTAGTGTTAACTAATTTGCTGTTATTACTAAATCTTATTACAGAAACCATAGAACAGGTGATTTATATACTAGGTGCCTCACGCTGACCGAAATGTTAAAAGGGCCGCTCATATAACTGAGCTTCCATTTCTTCCTTGCGGAGAAACAACAAGGAGGCTGCGAAATTTCGGTCTCCTTCTTACTTTTAATTTGGAGCTTCCACTTTTCTCCGCAAGGTTGTCAATTGTTTAGCACAGGGATTATCTCTCCCCATTTAGACTTGGTGAATGTGATACTTAATGCAATCAGGGACTATGGGAGCGCAATCAGGGGCCGCTTGAAACCGGGAATATTTAACAGCCATGAACGATTTGGTGCGGACTGATGGTCAAGCTGTATACAAGGTGACCCCTTGTTGCCCCTGAAGAGCCACAATGTTAATTTGCAACATGCCTGTGGACAAAGACGTCCCCTGTGGCCCGGTCTCCTGTGCACACACTCCAGCTGAATGTCATGCCATAGTATAGCTACGTCCAAATAACTGTGTCCAAGATCAAACCAGGGAGACATTTTAGAGCCGTTTTATCCTACATCCATTTTGCATTAGGACAGTAGTCAATTTTGTGAATTGCAGAAATATTAGACAGTACAGTAGACTCATATTTTAAACCACAAAGACTCTCAAAGAACTCATAGAGAAAGCAGAGAGGTGTTTTATGTCAAAGTTATTCTTACCATTAGGATTATTAACTGTTAACTGTGTTATATTCTCTGTTGCAGTCTGTTATAAAATAGCAGGCAAGATTATCATGGGCTTGAATGCCATGAGAGCATACCTCTGAAATGTACACAGAATTGAGTCAAAGCCTCACGGAAACTCCCAAGAAGAACTGAACACTACTAACTTCATAAATTTAGGATTCTTTGCAGGGATGTTGCACTCGATTGCGTCATGTTGCTAGGTGTTCCCGGTATTTTGTCCACCCCCTGCACGTTCCTGTCTGTCGTTATAGATTCTGACATTAGGAAATGAAAAGAGCTCCAGACAAGCAGACAACCTTTCGGTCTAAACACAGTGGCCAAATTGCTGCACTGGGAGGGCACAAACCAAAAGCCCTTTATAAGCCTGACAATAAGACTGTGAAGAGCATTATGAGAATACAAGAAAACGGCTTTTCCCGTCAGTTTTAACTAACTTTGATTGTGAGAATGGCTGTGAACATTTTGCACTGTGGGAAACCACTTCTGAGTCAATCACAGATAATTTAAGGGAAACGAAACTAAGAATCTGTTACCTTAATTGCCATAGAGCTTGTCTGCAACTCGCATTTCAGAGATTTACTGTGGCTATTTTCTTCACATTATGGTCATTAAGTTGTGCATGAGTATTAACCAGCTGACCCCATGCAGGGTTCAGTTACACTTCAAGATCAAGATCTACTCATCAGGGGCAAGGTATGCTACAGTAAACCTAAAACTCCCTTCAAACAGAGCCAGATCTGTTATGCCACCCTGCTGAAGTGTCCTTGAGCAAGACGCAAGGGCGCTCTTCTGTAGCTGAATGTGCTCCCTGTGGTGGGCTAAGAGAAAATCTGCGGGAATCAGAGTGAATCTCGTATCATTGAATTAGATCGGTGTAGATTTGAATGTTCCTCAGTCAAGACTTTGAAAGGCGCTTTTGATCCCTCTCTTACTTTTTTACCCACACATCATGAAAACCTTGCTCTTGCTTCAAGGACACCAAAGTCCTTGTAGATGCTTTTATAACATCCGATATGAAAAAATTGCAATGCACTCTTCTTATCCTCTGATCTAACCATGACAGCAACAATCATTTGGTCAAAAGCGCAGCTGCCAGAGTGCCTCTAAAGCTCAGTTCCATCGCATTTCACCTATCCCGATGTTTTTGCATTAGAGTGCAATGAAAGCAAAAGCTAGTTCATTTTCCTGAAACAGATTGGCTCCACTCTGCATATCTTATTACTCCATAAGCTCTATAGCATCCTTTATTTAAACATCCCCTCGAGGTATGTCTTAAGCTATATAAAAACACTCTGCTATGAATGATAATAATAAGTTGTGTCTGTTAGAGTCTATCCATTAAAAAGTTAAGTTACCTTGTTAGAAATTCTCCAAAACTAATTTTCTCCTTCCCCCTCATTGGAAACATCTAGAGTCTAATTTAACTGCTGGACACTTCTATTTCATCCATCCTTCAGACACTGGGATAAGTTGCACATTAGATCAGGATTGGCTTCTTTTATAGTACAGCCTTTGCTCACAAGTTGCCCCTTTCTTCCCAACTGCAATTCCATTTGGCAGGCTCTGTCACGACTTTTAAATCTACAGGATTAAACAGAATAATTTTTCTCTGTACCACAGTGCTTCATAGCTTCATTGGCTGGGTAAAGGTACAGCTGATTTGTATTTTAAAACTAGTAACCTCAATTTCTATATTGTTATTGTATTAATATATTTCACTTTGGCTGTGTGTGTGTGTGTGACTGGACATGAAAATGTGACCACATCCGTATAGAGTACATGTGTGTCAGATTTACAGACACTCAGTGGAGGGTGTTCCACAAATAAATCAAAGATGATGCAACTTGCCTTCTACTGGCAGGAAGGTTTGTCGTAAATATGTACATTTTACTTTGAAAAATAAATATTGCATCACGTATTGATGAATGTTTAGTTTTTATTTTGAAAAATAGCATGTAGTGAAGCTGAATATTTCAGCACATTCGATATCTCAGAAATAGTTTGCATCTTACTCCAGAGAAGGGGTTTGTAGCATTGTGTAGCTTACAGTATGTGCTAATAAAAACATAATTCGCGAGAAGTAAATACTTTTAAAAGAAAAGGTCCAAGTCAAGGGAAAAAAACACAAACTTTATTCTCTTCTTTTTACAAAACATTTCAGAATCAACCTCAATAAATAATAAATCCAATACAGACTTCCAAGAAGCAAATGGTCAAACATAAACATGACACATTCCCTCAAACAGCATCATACAGTGCTAACCTTTATTTTTTTGCTGCTCTAGCACAGTAACAAAAAAAAAGTGTGTATCAGTAAAATGACACAAGCAACACAACAAGAGAGATGCATTGATTATGAGAATATGACAATCAAAAAGACAACTGAGATGTTTGCATGACTGCATCTTGGTTGGCCTGCCTGCACACAAGCAGCAGACACTTCAAACCTACAAACACAACCGATGATGTTCACTTAACAGGAAACATTAAACGACTTTCATGATGAGATGACAGATGACGGAAAGTTTTTGAAATGGCACATTAAAAACTGGTTAGCCCTCAATCACCTATTCCTCAGTTTGTTCATTTGAAACACATCTGGATGCAGCCAGATGAGTGCTAATGTACAGATTTACAATCACAATGTAAATGTGAAGCGATATGTAAATGTGAGATGTGTTAATGTAAAGCAGCCTTGTTTCGTCAACAGCAATGACTCATAACCCACATATGTATAATCAGACCTGAGCCGAGACTGCAATGACGCAAATAATGTTCCTCAAGTATTACTGTATTTCAACATTATCATCTGAGTAATGCATAACCAGGCTTTGGGAGTCGAATGTGTGATAAGTGAATTAAAAATAGTAGCTACCTGCAATCAGTAACACACAGGTTTGTGTCATATTACCTGTCTGAGTGTCATGTTTGACTGTGAAGAGATAGATATTGATTACTTTTATCTTATACTCTGCAGATACTAATAAGGCCATCCATTCTAATGCTTGCAGAAAATACAGTAAAGTAGTGGTTTATGTTTTGTATTAGGCATATCAGAAAATAATCAGATTACATGACATTGCATGTAAATAGTTAACTGTAGATTACAATTTTAGTAGGTAATCAGTAACAGACCCCACTCTGAAAATAACCTGTTCCATTTCAAAAAAGTTTTTTGATAACTTTGTGATAAATAAGCTTTGCTACTCTACTATATTCATCTGTCTGCATCATATTCTATCGTACTAAATTCAGTAGTCTGATCAAAAGACACCCCTGAAGGTGTTTTAATCGAGTATGTCGTGTAAATGTTTGCAGTTAAAACATATTTTGAGATACATTCAGCTTTAGTTTGAACACGGACACAGACTGGTTGTCTGTGCATTTGGAAGTAACACAAGCTAACAGCTGAAACGCATACACCACCTGCCGTAATCAAGCAGATAACTGTGTCAGATGGCAATTGCAGAGAGACTCATACATACATGTTCTATATGTAAGGCTTGTATGTAGCTTGATTGGCTGACGTTACCTGCAAAACCAACAACTGGTTAGTTGTAGATACATACGTTACAAAAATATGTTTCCAGTGATTCATACATGCTGCCCAGAAACACCACGATTTATGTATCTGGAATGACTTGTTGCCTAGCAGGCGTATATGTGAGGAAGGAGCTGATAAACAGACATGATTGACCAACAGAGTCTTCCTTCCCAGGAGCTTATCAGCCCTTTTGACATACACTGAACAACTTAAATGAGCTACATAAGAGTGCAAATATACACTAGACAGTTGTCAGACCTTTCTATGTGGCCCATGCCTCTTATACATAGTTGTTATGAGACGGCAGCATGAATAACATGATTAGATGTCCGTGGAATATAGGTGGATAAAGTGGGGTTTATTTATAGCATGCATTTGGATTTCAATCTTTGCTGCATTCATTTACCTGGGTTATTTTCATTTCTCCACCCAACCTTTGAGTCACGTCTCACTCGGTGAAGACTGATATTTGCGCATTACAGTGGATGTTTATTGGCCTGTACCCATTGGGGTCATTTCAAATTGGGGTGATAAATTCAGACCATGAATAGACTATTCACGGCTCGTTCTATTCCATTTCACCATTCAGTCTACTTTTCTGCCTGTTTGATTTTTGAATAAACTGGAAATGCAACAGGACTTGTGTGTCATGCAGATCGATCTATAGTGTGCATACAACACTAAGACTAACAGGCAAATGTCTACAGGCACACAGTAAAGCACTGGTTTGATCAATCATGAAGTGTAAAATAAACTGCATTAAAATAGCTGGTTTGGATTTTCTTATTGAAATTTAGTGTTCAGTGATGCATTGTGGTAGTCTAAATATAGGATACAAAATGAGTCAACACATTAGAATATGGGGTGGCGGAGGGACAACCTTGGTTTAAATTGCTATATCAATCTCTAGGTTTACTTTGCATTAACCTTCAGGTGCCTGCAGTGCAAAAAAAACAACAACAAAAAAAAAAGAAACGTACAGTGGCGTGTTGAAAAACATGAGGTAAAATGAAGCAGTGCAGTGCATGAGATGCCATGAAAGGTACTAGAGTGTCAAAAAAGTAAAGTGACCTTTCAGAAACAGAAGCAACAGGGTGAGGAGTCCTAGTAACAGTGCAGATAGACATGTTTACAGTGAATACTAGAAATTATAAAAGTTAAAGTCACTTAAATATCAGGACAGTCAAATACAGAGAAATAAATAAACTAGGTGCAATGCCATTTGCTCAAGGGTCATGTGATGCACTGAGGGAAGATGGGTAGAAATTAGAGTGTGCCCATTCCAGTGACCTCAGACGTCAGCCTAGAACAGTTCAGGGAAGACGGAGGAGGAGGAGGAGGAGGAGGGGAGGAGGAGGGGTAGACAGAGAAAATAAAACAGCTGTGAAAGAAGAACTTTCGCTTGAGAGTGAAAGTTATGTTGCAATGGCTGGCTTTGTGCTCCGTTTTTCTTTTGCGGACACCGTTTTTTCAAATTTCTAAATTTTTTTGAAGACAAATTTGATACGATATTTTCAGAGTACCCTTTCACTTAAAACATCTTAACTTCAAAAGAAAAAAAAAGAAAAAATGGTAACATAACCATGCAGTACTAGTCCCCCTCATGAAGCCATGCAGTGGACAGAAACAAATAGTGGTGTCATGAAATGTGGAAATTGCTGCATTCCCTGACAGAAGCATCACATCACTCTTCTTTCTAACAGCATTGCTCAAGTGGCAGTCGTGTTCTTTTTTTCGTTGCTTTTTTGATCATTTTACATTTTTTATTAATTTTACTCTTTCCAGACAATGACACAATAGGACTTAATAGGTAAATGTATCTAATATAGTAATGACAAAAAAAAGAAATACAATATTATTCTTGGAATGAGGCATGCTAAATAAATACTTGCAGGATTAATTTGACATTTTTCACTCATTATGCTCGGTTGCTTTGTTGCAGAAAGGAAGATGAGAAGATCAATACCAGTCTCATGTCTCCAGGCCTATGTTAATGCCAGAAGACGGTTGGCTTCGCATAGCATAAAGACTGGAAGAGGGGGCAAACAGCCAGCCTAACTTTGCCTGCAGGTAGCAAAATTTGCCAAGTGGCACCTAAAAAACTCACTAATTGACTTACTAGAGCTGGTTTGCTAGCTTCATATAAAAACTGTTAAGTGAAAAAATGACAAGTTGTTGTTCTTTGAAGGTTTATGTGACAAACAAACTTTGTCAGAGTGGAGCAGCGACTTCTTGAATTCTTCTTTACAGTGCCAGAGCCAGGTTGGCTGTTTACCCTTATTTCCTTCCTTTGCTAAACTAAACTAATCATCTCCTGGATCAAGTTTCATGTTTGACTGAGATGAGCGTGGCATCAATTTTCTATCCTTACAATGAGCAAAGAAAAGGGAATATTTCCCAAAAATGTCAAACTATTCCTTTAATGATACACTGGCTACATCCACTTAAAACAAATCCAGTGTTGTTAGTCTGACTTTTACTACAGGTGTCCCACAGGCTAATGCTTAAGTGTTATGCAAAACCAAGGGAGTCTAGGGGAAGTTCCATGGGATAACACATAGAGGTTAATTGTGAGGCGGTGGTTTTGATGTTAGCTTCTGCAAACAGAGCCAGATTTGGGGTAACTTCAGGATGTAGTCATGGATGAGGGGTCATTCCACATGGCAGCCACGTCCCTGAACCTGCCATCGGAGTTGTGGGAAAGCAATAGCCATTAGTTTCTCAGTGGGCCGCTGTCTGAAAAACCCCTGAAGAAGTCGAAGACTTAACGTCAAAGACATAAAGTCCCGTTTGTGGAGCATGTGGGTTCTCCTGCTCTGACCCTGATAACATTTGACTTTGAGGTGTAGGTAGCCCGTGGACATCATTGAGGCCCAGTTTTCGCAGGGTTGTGGAT
>JBCAUF010000476.1:1063235-1079849 GCA_038406115.1 Haemulon aurolineatum
AATATGTTTATTTTCTCTGTTGATAATGAATTAGTGGTTTCAGTGGATAGCAGGGAAACAGAAACAGGGGTAGTGGAGCATGGCAACAGAAGTCAAATGAAAAATATGTTCCTCAGTATTTTCCCCAGTATATACAGTATCTTACTATCCAGACCCTATTTATTTAGTCTCAGGGCTCAACAGATTTAGTCTTGGGGTAAGTTAATTTTAATTAAATGACCTCAATGCACAGGGTCAAATCTGAGTTGTATCTGCTATATTGAGTATGTTTTTTTTAACTGTTTTACACATTTATCATGAGGATTTTGGCCATGAATTTTCCAAACTGAGAGAGGCCACGAACGTTTGATAGTCATTTATTGATCATCCAATTTACTAATCTGCAGGTTCTCCTCAAAAGCACATCTTACTTTTCTCAGTTCTTGGCATTGCTCCCATGAGCCACTCACTTGCAAAGAGTGTGCGGGAGAAAACGTAATGCTTTTTAATGTCTGCACTTGGATGAAAAGAAGGAAGAAAAGTAGAGAGGAACAACCAAGAAAATAACATGAACAGCCACATAATCTGTGGACTAAACTGCCTCTCGTTGAAACCTAACAGATACTGTGCATTTTCTGGACTCTTACTCATCAAAAGTATCAGTGTCGTGGATGTCAAAGATATATATTTTCAAACGGCACAATCACAGATAGCACTTTTCTTTCCTGTATAGGCATGGTCATTCAGGTGTTGCTTTCATCCTTTAGATTGTGCTAGTGCCCAACTGCTAGAGGTAAAAGGTTACCTGGCATTGATGAGATACTGAGCCAGGCTGATGTTAGCAGGGGTCCCTGTGATGGTGATCTGGCGCTCTGACGAGCCCTCCATGGCGTTGGCAATTTTGATCTGCGCCCCAGACATCTGTCGAATCTCATTGATTTTGGTTCCCTGGCGTCCAATAATGCAGCCTATTAGCTGGAAAGGAAGCATACGTCTTTGAACCTGAAGCAAGGAACCCTCTGAGTTGCTTTAGCACATTTATTCTTAATACTGTAACACATTTGACGTTAAAAAGGAAGTTTAATGGGTTATGAAATGATCTGGGTTTAATTTAAATCCCATCATTCAGGAAATTGAATTTGAAAAATGATAGCATGGTCAATAGATTAGCTTACTGAGGGGTGCCCTGCTGTGCCAACAGTGAGAGGGGAAGTTTGCTGGATCATTGTTGCCAATCATTTTCGTATGACATTATAAGTTTGAAAGAACACGATTATCTCAGTGTACTCTTCTATTTGCAAATGTATCCCTTATCATTTAATTAAAAATTAAAGCTGCCACCAACCATCTTAAATTTTCAGTTAATTAGATCAGTGTACTTTGTTACAGAAGTCCAACCAAATTTCAATCTTTGTGCCCAGTTGACATTCTCTGAAGATCATTTGAATTTGTACAACACATCATTTCAAACATACAGGGTTTTGAAGCATACATTTCTCAGCCAACTGGCTTAAAAAGAAATCATTACTCACATCATTAGGAATGGTGAGTTCATGGGTGCTGGCTGGTGGATTGGCATCCAAACCTGTGTTTGGGAAAGCAATGAGACAAAAAAACAAGATCTGACTTTAAAAAGTCACGTTAACAGAGCTGAAACCTGCAAAGTGAATATTTTGCTTATTTACTTTTTTTTGCCACAAATTAGACATTTATGTATCTTAATCTCATGTCTGTATAGCTACAGACAGCAGATTGTGAGCTTACCTTAGCACAATGACTGGAAACAGGTGAAAACAGCTAGCCTGTCCACAGGTAGCAAAATCTGCCTACCAAAAGGAATACAGAGCTTCTGGCTTCCAGCTTTAATTAATGCATAGTATGTAATTTCTGCCACTAGGGAGAAATAAAGTTTAGTTCAAGTTACATTTAGACACGTTCACTGACTTCTAGTCTCATTTTCTCCCAAATCATCTGGTGTTTCCTGTGTTTTCCCTAAAGACGCCATGAGAGGTGACCAAATGAGACTTACCATTACCTTGAATACAATTTTTCTTTTGGTTTGAGCATCTTTGCAAACATTTTTAATAATGTAGGTACACAAATCATAAAATTTAATAAGTATCGTACTTCTAGTCATATTTAGACATTATACTGCAGAAATGTTACACATCTTTAATTGACATATTATGAGGTTGGTGGGCCATCAACCCATTCAATTAACTCTTATCTTTAAAGGTCTCTGTAAACAGATTTTGTTACTAGCCAGGCAGAGATCTGTTTTCTCACTGTTTCCAGTCATAAGTTGCGGGCAATGCCTCCCCCCCCCCCCCCATTAAGTTATATACCCCCCTTTTCCCCGCCCTCACTGCTGTCCAGTTCCAAACTTTATATTTTATTAATCTGTGTATTAATCTATCTATTTAAAACACTATACAGTGAGGATTAGATTTAAAAAACAAAAAAAACCCCAAAATAATCCGGAAAAAAACTGTGTTGCTCATTTGCATACAGTCACGTTTGGATAAGTAGAGTTCTCATTGGTCAGGTGCTGACCTGTTGACCTATGACCTGCAGGCTTGACGACGTCAAGTTGACGTTGTTGTCGTCACGTCAAAATAAGCGCGCACGGAGCTCACATGTGAGCAAACTTACGAACTTTTGTTAAAATGGATATCGGTCACACGGTGCTTCATAAAAGAAAGACCCAGTTGGTGGAGCTGGCGTTTTGAGAGACTCGACCCGAAAATGCACACCCGAGTGGAGAGACACCGTTCTTCGGCGGTCGCTGCATAAAACTCTTCTAAAGGTAAGCCATGCTTTTAATGTAGGCTGCCTTGTTTTGCCCGCCGTGGCATGCTTGTTTATAACACTAAAGGCTGAATGAGGTTCTGTCCTGTCTGAGTTTACGCTGCGTTTGGCTGTGTGGTCGGTGACAGTAGTTTGAGTGATGCGCAATAGCCGCGTGCGCGCCTGAAAGAGAGAGAGAGAGAGAGGGGGAGGGAGAGAGAGAGAGGGTGGCTGTGTGTGTGTGTGTGTGTGTGTGTGTGTGTGTGCCTGAGAGAGAGAAAGTGAGAGAGGCTGGGCGGGCGTGCGTGTGTGTGTGCGAGAGAGAGAGTGAAAGAGGCTGCGCGCTCGAGAGAGGGGGGACAACGCGAAATGTGAAAACGTGCTCCTTTGGATGCTTTGGTCTAAAACATGGATTAGCGTGTTGATTGCTGACACGCTGATATTAGCGCGTATTTACATCGTATATTGAGTTGCTGAGTGGCAGAAAGTGACCCCCCACATTCATTAAATGGTGAACTGGTTAGATGGGTTGTGGCAGAGAGTGGTCTAGGCGCACTCCATCTTTTCATTTAACGCTTGTCAACTTGGCGGCTATCTCCCATCAACCTGTTTTCTTTGTATAGCTCATTTCTCAATGGAACATTTTACTGTAGTCTACATCAAATCATTTCTGTGTGTGTGTATAAGTGTGTGTGTGTGTGATTTGACATGATGTGAGAAAGTCAGCCAAAACACATTTAAATGAGGGCACATTTTGAAAGAATCCCTGTTGATTCAATTTAATCATTTCATGCGTAATGGTGCTTGCCACATCCTTTTAGATGAGAGCGGTGACCTAACAGAAATTATTCATGAGATCTTCAGTTGGTTTTTGCCATGGAGGCTACCAGAGGTCCACGTGAAACAGTTCAGACGTTGAGATTCAGTTTGGTATTTTATTACAATGTGGCCAACCTATTTCATTAGAATTTCAGTGGAATTTTTCATCTTTAATGGAAAGTAAAAGAACCTTAAAATGTGTCAGAGGAAGGATGTATCCTGTACCCAAGTGATAATGCCATTTTGAATACATAATTTAAAGTGTATTTTTTTATTTTAAGTTTTTTATTTTATTTTTTTGCTTACATAATATCAGACAGAGCCAAGAGAAAAATATATACATGAAAAAAAAAAAAAAATCAAAGAAGGAGAGAAACCACAGGGGCCGAGTCATGCTGTGCCAAAAGAGATAAGGTGGAAGGTAGGGAAAGAGAAAAATGTTTCTCTGGATGCAAAGACGGAATTATCTAAAGGGCCTCGTGGGTACGTACCAGGGAAAGCAGGGGTGGTCTGTCCGAGAGGGGTAAAGGGGGTTTGCTGCATAGCCAACTGGTGGAGCTTGGTCAACTGCTGAAGGGTTAGGAGGGAAAGTAGAACTAAGAGGTTACTGTTACACAGGTCACACCAAGAAATGAAGTCAACCGAAAACTAGAGTGAGAAGAAACGGTGAGGAGAAGGAGGCCATGACACAAGGGGTGGTGGAGGACAAAAAACAAAAGAGAAAAAAGAGACACCGAGAGAGGATGATTGTCTGTCACGGAGTTGTAAATTGCCGGGTAATTTGATGCTATTTCCCTTTTCTACCTATTTCCTAGTAATTTCCACATACTCTAAAGTAATTTTTTTTTTTTTACCAATTTTTTAAAAATGGAGAGGCAAACAACTCCACTCACCATGAGCATATTGGCCAAATGCATTGGAAATCTTCACTCGCATTTGCCCCCTCAATTACCATGTGTCCTTATAGTTGGTACTTAAGACTCAGAAGTGGAGAACCTTTGGTTTTACATGCCTGTCAGAGCAACCGCTCTCTCCCCCCTCGACATGGTCGCAGGATGTCCATCCCCTGCTGTGTATCATTTCCATCAGGAACGGGGGGAAGACGGATGCTTTCAAGCCTTCTCCTCCTTTTAAGAGGAGTTTTAATGAGGGCAGAAGAGAGTGTCAAGCTCGTACTTGAGTGATTGTACCGTCAACCACCACCTCCAGTGGCATCAATCACTGCCCAACTTTGAATTAGTGGATCTGACACAAGGTAGCTCTTCAGATGCTCTCACGACAAGGACGGATGAAGGCGGGTTATTAATGGAGACTATATGGTCCACTGGAATTAAAAGGGTGTCTACATCAAAACTGCCATTACTGTCTTTGCCTTTATCATTACTGCCAGGAGTCACTGTTTTGTTATCAACCAGATCTGGAGTCCTTTCCGGTGGTTGAGCTGTGGTCCACCCCCCCAAACCACAAGGACAGAGATACGGGAAGTCATGATTTATGACTTGGCCTTAAAATAACTTCTAAGAGTTTTGTTTAATTAATTCACATATAATTGAGATAACAGGTAGAAGAAACTAAGAACTCACATCTGGGTGGGGTATGGCGTATTGTCCCTGAATTGTGTATGCCTGCGGAGATGAAAAACATGACAGACAGCAGATTTTAGCTTCTCAGTTACAATACAGCCACATGAAAAAACAAGTAAGCTTGTTCAGTCTGAATGTGATCCAACCCTATTTACACCTTCAGCTCAAATAACCAGTGTCAATAGCAAATTTATTATGATTTCCAAAACCAGTAAGCGATAGGACAGTGAGGGACCTTCTTAATCACACAAGTCATTATCATATTCAAAGCAGGATTGCACCAGCATGTAGATGAATGTGAAGTGCAATGAGACCCTGCTGCAGAGTCTTCACCGTGCACCGTACACACTCAAATCGAGTGCAAATACTTCATCATGTACACAAAATTGCTTTTCCAACGGCCGTCTAAAGAACAGCAACATGGAGAGCCGCTTCACAATTCCTCTTCTTTGGATCTCCTGTGGTTTGTTGCTGAGTATATATTGACTAGATTTGTCTCCATTCATGGTAAAACAAAGCAGATTTGGCATGCATGCATCACATTTAGGTTCCAATTGAGTGGCGTGGATACAACAACAGGAATGCATTGCAAAAGTACAGAAGCCGAGAGCGGCTGCACTTTCAATTATAGATTTTCTGAGGCCATTATCTCAAGATCACAAGTAAATTATTGTGTTATGTCGAGAAAACGAAAGGCTGTTTTCTCAAGATAACGCAATAATTAACTCCTGATCTCGAGATCATGGCCTTCAAATAATTATTGCAAGTGTGGCCGCTCTCCGCTCCTGTGCAAAAGTGACACCATCAACAACTTTTAAAAATAACCATAATGCTGCATCGATACATTGGACTGATCATTATAATCTTCACAAAGTAGCCCATTCATGCAGGTGTTTTGTATTTGTTGCGGCACTATGTTGCCCAGGTGTTTCTGTGCACTGTTGTGTGTTCACTCTTCAGAAATGAGCTTGTGTACTATGTTGTCTAAAGGCTTCGCTCGTGCCTTATGTTCCATTGAACGTCCGCTGGGAGCGATTTCCAGACAAAAGCTCCCAAATTGGAGTTATTACGAGTAGTTATGTGCTGTGTTTCTCAAATCTATCTCTTTTGTGTGCGGAATTTTCCAAAAGCATCCAACGGCTTTTAGCCCAGATCTGAAACTTAATTACCTCCATCAGCTGGACAGAAAATGGCGTTTGCTGTGCAATCTCGCTGACACTAATGTTGTTGTGGAATCAAACGTTTTAACTTATAGCTCCCCTCTCTCATTTAATTTCCCCTGTGTCGACAGCAGGTCACATGTTTCGCACACACGTCAAACCAAGTCAGTTTTATGATGTCACACGGCTTCTGCCTTTGCTGCAGAGAGTGAACAGGTCATTTTAGTGTTTGAACAAACAACCGATGCTGTAATTTCTACTAATGAGGACAGTCTCTTCTAAGAAAGGGCTGTGGCGCATTACAAGCGGGCACATGAAAGTAAAAAAAGGCCTGCGGCAACAGGCAGTGGCTGATGCTGCAGAAAAAAAATACAAGGTTGGTTGTGGGCACAAACTCACAAGCTCGAGCTAGCTCAGCTCTTACCTGGCCACCAGAAAAAATGACAGGGGTGGAGGCGGGCTTTGGGCGATAAGGGATGGTGGCACCTTTTGGCGGAGACTGAGACAAAAGAACAGACAGAGGAGAGGGAGAGTCAGCATGTTCTTATTTGATATTTATCAAACTGCTACTCATTCATGGAATAGTTCAACATTTTTTCATTTTTTATAAAAATAATCCTGAGGGTAAAAACAAGAAAATCATTCATTTGCTCACTTCATAATAGTATATTTTAATCAGACCAGACCAGAGCAACAGCAGAGAAGACACTCTAAGGCAATCTAATCCTGGTACCTTGGTGTTCTTCCAGTGAGAAACGTTTTAATTTGCAAACAGCTTTTTGAAAACAAATGATAAATGTTGCTCATTAAAAACCAAAAAAAACAAAAAGGAGTCATGGAGCTCCGAGATATTGGTAGTCTCCATTCATGGAGGTAATAAAAGTAAAAAGCCCTGGCACGTGTGAAACCTGATGATCACAGATTAAATGCATCACCAGGTTACTATTTCTTTTCCTCAACGGAGTCCAGCTCTTCTTTCAAGACGGCAGGGAGGGGGGCTTCAATGAGACGGCGTGGCAGGTCCAGTTTGCCAACTTATTATAATGACAACAGAGTTATTGATTCATGCCGCGCAGCAGGAACATCGCTGCTCAAGGCAGTGGAGAGGGCTTAATCAGATTTCCTCTGCTGCTCTGTTGAGGGAGGAGTATCCACTTTAGGCATGTGCTTTACAGCATCAAGAAACAGCAACTGTGTTTTTAAGGATTATGTTTTTTTCCTGACAGTTCAGCTATATAGCTATATATATCAGGTGGTAATTACACATTGCTCCCTCCAAACTGTAATAAGATAATTTTACTCATTATCACAGATATAAGATATAAGATAAGTTATTTTCTAATGAATGTCCAAGCATGCTCAAAATATAAAATATGTATATATATGTATAAAAATGTAGCAGAAATTGCCCTCCGCTGTCTTAGAAAAGCAGACTTCTTGTCAAGCTGACATTTATGGGCAACAATAGCCAGGTGTTTCTGACCCACACATAGCATAAAAAACTGAGTGTTTTTCCACCACAAGCAATAAATATAGCTATTTATGGAAACATGTTGCATGAGTGTCTGGCCAGAAATGCAACATAACCTCTTAACTATTTAGTGCTATCTTTCTTAAATCTGTAAGAAAATATGACATCACTAAAAATTAGCACTTTAAGTTTGTGTTGCAAAATCTCAACATTACCTCCAGCATGACCACGCAGATTTGTTTGACACACTGGATGATGGCTTCTGGGGTCCCAGAGATTGTCACGGCACGCTCTGTGGAGTTGGGCAGCATGTCCCCTGCCACCTGAACCTGGGCCCCTGTGGACTGGAGTAGAGTAAGGGACTTTGAGGGACTTGACAACGTCAGCAAGATCCAGCTCCTGAAGTCACACGGGCTGCACGGCAACTCTGAATTGTTCGACATGCATTCACATTTTTTAATTTACTTGTCCTGCCAGTCATTCTCTATCAACCACCCACAGCTGGTGCAGGCTGCGTAAATGGCCTTTGTACTCTACCCCTGTATCAACATTTGAAAGAGCCCCCAGGATGAATAAGATGTTTAGCTTGGCCCATTCTTTGATGTAACGCTGCCACTCTTGCCCTCAGCTGTGACACGCGCCATGCTCCCTATGAAGGTCCATCTGCCTTCAGGACTATAGAGCAGTGTGCCTCTGCTTCTGGCTGCATCCTCTTCTACAAATGTATGTTTCCCCCAGGCATCATCTGGACCTCAACCTGAAGGCAGAAGTGGAGCGATCTCCCACTCCTCCACCAGTGGAGCGTTTCTGTCCTCGGTGGTCATTAGGAGACAGCAAATGTCATTGGCTGCTTTATGCTGCAGCTAGAGAGTGTGTCAGGGCTGATGTCAAAACCCGGAAGTTTAGCATCGCGCCCGTTCCCGGAAATAAAAGTGAATGCGATTTTTGCATTAAGTTTTGGATTATGTCTGATAATAAGCTCTGTGGCTAACACAAGTTTATGGTGCTTACACGTTTTGTTCAACGAGATAATCTTCACATATGAACACCTTTTTATACTGCATTTCAAGCTTAAATGCAATCGCCAGAAGTAAAAAGCTAACATTAGGCTTTAATGGACTATACACGCTCGCCACCACTAAACTTTCGGCTGATGTCGGCCGCTTTATTTTAAAAAGTTTGTATCATGGGGTAATCGGACTGCTTTGACTTGTTGAAGACCCATAAATAACATAAAATAACATATTGACCACAGACCTTATTTGAGGTATTTTACCAAAATCCTATTCAAAAAACGTATTGACTTTTAGGCGAGGGAACCAGAAGTGCTAAAAGCGCTAACGGACTTCCGGGTTTACTTGCAGACTCTATAGCCCTGAGATGGCAGTGTCAGCTGGTCTGTCCATGACTGTGGTCCACACTTAAGTATTTATTGCTCCCAGAAGATGAATTATACGAAATGAGGTGATAGCCCCAACTTTTTCTCCAGCATCACCTCAAGCATTATCTGCTCAACAGAGATGGAAAGGGTTACAAATCGTAGCATTTCTTCTACTCTATGAGCACAGGTGGGCACCTTGGTCACCTGGCCACACCTCAGGTCACTGATGCAGCTCGATGTTGGGGGGTCTGTCCTAACTGGGTGAACAAGCATGCAAAAAGCAGGGCTCCAGCCTAACTTTTTTTACTAGGAGCACAATAGCCCCTAACTTAAAATTTTAGCGGCGCACACTTTAAATCGGCTTGTAAAGTAAATATTGACATTTCCTCTCACTTTCACTGTATTACTGTAAAATAAAGTTGCGCTGCCTCAAATTTTAGGGGCAAAATGCGACCATTTAGAGGCAGACTGGAGCCCTGAAAAGTCGTGCTGCCCCATAAGAGTTGAATGGGAAGATCCCTTCAGGGCTCTGCTTTAACTGCCTTAACCTGGAGTTGCAACGCTGTTATTTCTGTAGCTGTAAGGTCAGAGATTTATGTGGAAAGGTATTACATAACAAAATTCTGACAGCCTGCATAATCAAATGAAACCAAACACTAAAGAAAATTGGGAAAATATAGCAATCTCGTTTAAGCAATGAATCAATTTTAATATCTATCCTACTACTAAAGTATTCATGGAGAAGGTAAACTCATAAAATGTAAATAAGATTAAACAATTTGCTGCTGCTCTACATTTTCTGTTGGTCTTGCATAAAGACTGGGAAAATGCCTGACTCATATCTGTGTAGGGATTTTAAATTCAGCCATAAAAAATGTTTTATTTCATACCTCTCTCATTTCTTTTATTTTGGAGCCTCCTTTTCCTATGAGGGAACCACACTGGCTGGCTGGCACTACAAGCCTTAAGGTGACCGGGGGCTTGCTGGTTGCTGGGCTGTTGCTCATTGAATTGATGATGTCCTAGAAAAAGAGAACATAAATTTCATATCGCAGTGGTGATATTTTCTCAGCGTGACCCACTCCATCCATGACGACAACTCTTCCGGCAGCGACTATCCATACAAAAGAGTTTACAAACTCAAAAGAGTCAGTACAAATGAGCTGCAAGAATACATGTGTCTCAATTATCTTTTCTGCTCTGTGAATGAGGACGGCTCTTTGTCCTCGGTGAAAGCAGCAGGGTTCCTCTTACAAGTCCCAGCCCACCGTGCTGGAGTCTATCACTTAGATGGATGACATCAAAGACAGGATCAGAGGAGAAGATAGCTGAAGGGAAACAATTCGAATTTCACCTGTGACAGCCACGGGATACAAATATCTACCTTAACGAAGGAATCTGTGCCTTATACACATCTATATGCATGTGAAACATTTTTATTCCATACAAAAACCCGAAAAATTAAATGCAAAAATCATGCAAACAAAAGTTGTGAGAATCGTAGTGATAATTAAGTAACTGCGATGCAGTAACAGTGCTCTCTGAAAGACTGATGGCAATAAAATGAGAGTCAGCATTGATCTAAAATGACGCTAATAAACCCCTGGAAGACAGGTGCTTTGTTTGTGCATAAAGAGGACAATTGGACATGAGCTCCCATTGGACTTTATCGGTGCATGTTTTCCACAAACATTTGACTTTTTATATGGAAATTCTTCAGCCACATGTCACACAATCTCATCGTACCTCTTCAAATTTGTAGGCGATCATAGCAAAAGCCTTGAAGATGGTGTCTGTTGGTCCAGTGATGGTGACAATCCTCTCTGGACAGTTGCCCTCAGAAATATTGATTCGCGCTCCGCTCTGGAAAGACAACACACAACATCAATATAGAGAGCCAGTATAGTTGATGTGTGACCTTAATTTATTCACCACTAATAAACTGAGGACACAATAAAATGTTGTATGAGTTTGTCATTCATTTCAATTGATTTTTCTTTTTTTTTAAGTTTGTGGTGCTCTTAGTAATAGCTGTGACTTGCATGTGAGAACTATTCATAAAGTGTTTTCATAATAATATTTAAAGTGTGTATGAGTGTGTGTTTTTGGATGGGACCCACCTCTTCTCGCATCTTTTTTACTGTTTCCCCTTTCTGTAAAAAACAAAACAAAACTATAATGAAAATTCTTTAGATAATTCAATATATAGAGTTTGATATAGAGAGTGAGTGCACAAGCATTTGTGATCTAATGAAGAAATAACATAACATACCTTTCCAATTATACTTCCAACTTCCTGCAATGAAAAACAAAAAAAGAGAGATGTTTGAAGATTTGTTTAGCGGATTCATTGCAGAATGTCCTAAATCGCACTAAAACTGCTTGTTGCTGTTATTCCCTCCCATTGTGCAAAAAAGGGACATACAGAGGTTACACAGCTGCATGGTGGTGTTAAGGGCCACACTTTCCATATGCATGTATTCACCCTTCATGAGTTTGGTGTCGCACAGTGGGGAAAGAGCATGAGGGCATCGCTGGCTGCGAGCGTCAACACTCCCTGACCTCTCCTCTGTGACTGCGAGGGTTACATCCATTGTGACGTTCAAGCTGCAGGCCAGTTGCAGCACCATGTCAGGTTCTTCTCTAAAAATTCCTCAATCAGGCACTTTTGTAAAGTCACGCCGTCATGTTTTGCTGTTGGACCTCAAAAATTCTTTCAGTAGTTTGTGCTTCATTCAAGTGTTTTTCTTTCTTTTCATTCATACTTAAACTTTGTCATATTTGAAAGGTAGACTTGACATTTTTACTCTGAAAGAATTTTCAACACAACCTTTATGACGTGCTTCAAAATATTGATTGCTGTACCACGTTCCTGCCCTCAACTTTTTTTGTCCACTTAATCTGCAAAGACTTATTTTATTACGCCAAGCGAATGTGTGAGTCCATCACTCACAGATGTCTTTTTCTAACAGAGTTATTTTATTCCAACCCTGCTCTTTAACAATGAGGCATCGCTCACATTTGACAAGAAGGCCGACACCTAACTACAGTAAATCCAATCAGAAGGACACACTGCAGAAGCAAACCTTTCAACACTTTGAGAAACTCTCCCAAAAACAATATGAAAACACATGAACACAATACGATCAACGCATTCCTGCTAACCAGTTGTCCAGAATATGGGCCTCGAGGACACTACATGGCATGCTGTGCCCGCCCTCAGGGGCACGTGTTGACTAACGGGTCTGCCAACAGAGCCAAAGTCCCTTGTTTCAGTCGTACATCTTCTGGCAGGCTCTGGGGCCTGACCGGGTCTGTCTGGCCGTCGCGTTATTTCAGCTTTCACCGGGTCACTGGTGTCCGGAGCTCCCGCATGAGTAGCCATGCAGTGTAGGTGAGTTTTGGGGCTGCAGATTGCTTGGCACACAAAACAAGGGGAGGATTTTGGCTCTAGTCTTTTGTGGAGCACCACCCCACCAACCCAGGCAGCTCAGAGGAGATGTGGGACTTAGAGACTTTCTATTACATAACCTTATTCTGCATCGCCTTTTAACAAACTATTTGTTGCTTGTAGCTATTAGTTATCACAAAATTGTGGACAGCGGCTGTGGCACCTTGCCGCAGTATGGACAGGAGAGCAAAGGCCATTTTAACCAAGCATGAATGATCATCTTACGCAAGCGGGGCCAACACGCACACACCAACGCTGGCCACCTCTCAAAAAGTACAGAGGGAAGAGAGGGCAGGGAGACGACGCTACACTTAAGTGCCAGAAGGAGGAAAAAAAAAGTTGTTAGCGCCCACTTACGGGTTATGCAGCATGCCCTGGGAAAAAAGAAGGGCTGACAAGACACACTTCAACAGAGACAGCAGAAGCTTGTCACTCTTTAACTCTCTTTAAGTGGAGTTTCCACTTGTGAGGGCAACGGTCTTGATTCCAGAGGGTCTGAAGTCGAGCTAATGCAGAGAGCCTGACATTGTAAGACAAAAGACAGCTGCTTCCCAGCCACCAGGATGCTGTTATTGCAGAGAAACGACAATCGGGGAAAGAGTCCGGCATTCATATCAAGTCTGCCATATGTGTATGGGCTTAACAAGGTGCAAACTGTCGTGGGACGAGCAGGGCTAAAAGCGAGAGTTCAACACATTCATTCTTAACACCAAAGGTCGTCTCTCATTCCCGGGTGGACGTCGCAGGAGCCGCTGTAATGGTGAGACTTGGGCAGGAGGGGCAGATAAGATGAAATCATCTTTGTCTCATTTTTCATGTTGACCTTTCAGAACAGCAACAGGTGCGCAGCTGGAGGGGTTTCTAATGTGAATAATGATCTGTCATTGTAAACAATTCAGTGAACTGTAAGCGAAGGTATTGTGCTATAATCATTTTCAGTTAATTAAGTTAATTCTGAGAGCAATAATCTACACAGATGTGGGATAAAAATGAACCTCTGTGATTAGATGCAACAGATTTATAAAAGAATGGTGAAAATCGAAGTTTACATCTCCTGATTTTTAGTCAAACCTCAAAAACAGCTAGACCCATGAAGTTTCCATAGTGCATGTTTTCATTAGACTCTCGCTGTCTGGTAAAGCTCCTCTAGCCTCCAGCTCGTAACATAGAGTTTCTGCACAAAATCAATTGCTCAAAGTCCCAGCGGTAATGAGATTTTACACAACTGTTTTTATAAGCAGAGTAAAAACTTACAAGACCTCTACAAGATGTATTGAGGCTTCTGTGCTCAAAGCATATAATAGGTCTGGAGTTTTGCTTACGATTTCCTAAAAGGTGATAAATAACGAAAGAAATGAAGAAAGAAGTTCCCAACACATCTTAATTTTTTTAAAACTACAACTAGTGTAAGAGTCTGTGCCTGCTGCTTACTTTTCCGTGCATGAGGAGGCGGATGGTTAGGGTGACATTGAGGCCACCCTCTGACTGGACTTTGGTGGGCTCCATGTTGGGGAGGGGGGGGTGAGACCAAAGCACCGTCCTGGAATGGGATGTCCTCAGAAGGAAAAGGAGAGGGGCGGTATTCCAGCCAGCCAGTCACCTGAAAACAAATGTGCACACATTTAAACACATACAATATTAATACTACATGAAACAATCTCCTGTCATGTTACCTGACAAGCCGCCACACATCTCATGCTGCAGCTAACGATTTAGACAGAAATGTGGGATAAAAATAAAACGGCAGTCTGAAAATACAGCACAGCTTGGCATCACTTTGATGAGGTCCCCACACAATATTTGCGCCATGAATGATACATAATTGTAAAGAGAAGATCCAG
This sequence comes from Haemulon aurolineatum, assembly GCA_038406115.1. NCBI lineage: Eukaryota > Metazoa > Chordata > Actinopteri > Lutjaniformes > Haemulidae > Haemulon > Haemulon aurolineatum. Next base: position 1,077,708 of record JBCAUF010000476.1, read on the forward strand.
AGATAACTGCGTGTAATTAGATTCACTACCCCCAGGTCCATTTGCTGTCTCAAATTCTCAAAATTAATAATAATAATAAAAAAATGTAACTAGCTTGTTTTGTTTTTAATTGGACGCCACAGTTCACAAGAGGGAGCAATTCTGCTAACCTCGTACATGGTCAATGAGAGGAGACCCTGGGGTTGCTCAGCAGTCTATGTCATATACATCATTACAAACCACAGGATCAAAACTATACATTTGTCACAAAGGACTGTGTTATAGATGAGTGACAATAATGGATTCATTGACTAAACTCCTGAAAATGAATATCTCTGTGAAACAATGTTAACTACACGGTGCAGCACGATGACTTGCAGAATCTTTAGTGGCAAAGTTTTCGGCAGTAAAAGGCTCTTTTCGGTGAGTCAGACATTAAGTTTTCCTCCAGTGCCCTCATTACAGTTAGTCATACTGCTCCACTCCCCTTTGCTACAAAGGCAAAGGCAAACACGGCAGTCAGTATGCATGGATGAATGAGCCAAAAAGTGAAAGATATAAGAAATGACTCATTGTTCTGTTCATTGTACTGTTTGTAGTCCACACTGTGTATATTACAGAGAAATTATGAAATGCTGGTAGTTTCTATATGGTTGCTAAGTTAGTACAGAACTTTATAGTGTAATGCCTTCATAAATGGCTCTCTGGTGCTCACATTTCATTAAGAAGATAGGATGACACACCGTGGGTGAAAATATATTTTTCCGATAATACAAAATTATAGTGATTTCCTTTTACTTGCACTAAAGCTTAACTTTTCTTAGAACAGATATACCAAGTTGCGTGTGCAATTTTTTTAAGTTATACGTTTCCTCTGCTGTTTATTGGAAGTATCTCCTGTGCCATGCGAAGCAGAGACTAAATTTGCTCTTTTTCAAAAGCTCCCTTTTGATGACAAATGTTATTCTCTGACAATGTGGCTATTTGTCATTTCACGAAGGCGGCATGATCCAAATGTTAATTTCAAGTCGCCAACAGACGCTCCTCCACCCTGTTGACTTTCCGCTGTTATCATTACCTGCACGAGTTTATCATTTAATTTTCTAAAGGTATCAAAGGACCCTGGAGAATTTTCACCAATCTCCCTCTCAGTGGACTAAAGTTGGGCTCTTGTGATATTTTTGCTGGCTTGTTTGGCAACAGATTCACGTACGCAAGCACATAATAATTTTCTACCAGACACAACCTGAGGCTATTGTTTTTTGTGCTCATATGGAAAAAAGAAAAAAGCTCAAACCCTTTATAAATAATAATACAATTATATATATATTTGTAGTTTCTTCACAGTTTCAATTTACAAGAAACAAACTAATAGATTAGTTATCATTTTGGTAAAACAGCGCCCCGGCCCTGGATTAGTGGTAAGAGAGGATATAACACTTCGTGGTAAAAGCCATCTTGCTATCTCTACTGGAGGCTGGTGGGGAGCCAGGTGAAGCTGGCCGCATTAATGAATTAATTATCAACAAGATGTGGCCACTGTCGTCCCACTGTGAATGGGCTGAGGAAGCTGGGGAAGAAATGTGAGATGCCTGCCAGCCACACAACAACAACAACAACACAGCAAGCTGGAAATGAAACAAGCATCAAAGTGAGCCAACAGGTGTAACTGTTATCAGCTTAACGTTGAAAGTTTCTGCACTGTAGCTGGCGGCAGTGGACTTCCAGTGAAAAGTGACCTCTCAAAGCTGTGCAGCAACACCTCTAGTGGGGAATAAGCTGATTTAAACATGGATATTAACCAAATTGCTTCCATGAGGAACCGGGGGATGACCTTCATCTTGACAGTGTGTGTAGAATAATCCTTTTGTATGCGTGTGGCTTTATGTGTTAATTGTCTGATGTAATGGAAGCCGTTGTACTATACAGTGCTGCTCTACTTGGGAGCCGTTTTTTGTCACTGCGTGGAATTTGGGATTGTTTGCAGACCCCTTGGAGGGTCTGACAAGTTATTTGCTGGTTTTGTCTTTGAACTCCTGCAAAAGGAAATAATGAATGTTGTAGGCTATTTAATCTGCCAGTATAAAGATGAGTGAGGTATGCAAGTCTGACGTCTGATGTATGCATTGGTTTTGATGTGAAAATTTAAATGTAAATTGATGA
>JBCAUF010000476.1:1141092-1151205 GCA_038406115.1 Haemulon aurolineatum
GCTGACAGGCGGTATTTTGATAGTTTGAACACAATGATCGTGTTGACGTAAACATTGTCAGGTTTTTGACGTAAACATTGTCAGGTTTTTGACGTAAACATTGTCAGGTTTTTGACGTTCTCCTTGCAAGCACTGAAGCGTCTGAGAACTGTACAGCTTTGATTACGATTAAGGACGCTCAGTCTGGAGGAATGCATTCACTGAGGAATGGTGTATCTACATATTTACATGTTGATGCATATCAAGACTTATCACAGTAGCGTGACAAATTCAAAAACAGCGACTCTTTTAAATTCAAAACAAACGGTGGTGCACATGCCATGTTTTTTTTGTTTTGTTTTCAGACAACACTCAAGTTACGAGCTGAACAGCTGACATGCTAGCAAGCCAGTCAGTTTTTGATGCTCAAAGCAAGACTCTACCTTTTCACTTGGTACTATATGTGTAATTCATGACATGTGTCATCTGTGGCAGCCACAGTGTTTCTGAGAGAAGGCAGGTAACAGACAGCTCATATTTAATAAGTCACTTTATGACGTTCATTACGCTCTAGCATTGCTTAGCAGTTGGAAAGTCAACAATACGATGAAGTTGAACCGTCTTTGTTAACTTCTGCTACTGTTAAAACAGCCTAACTAAGGCACTGGTGATAACATTAACACTTACTGGGTAGCCATAGCCAGAACCACTTCCTGGCTCTCCTTTCTCACCCTTGTATCCATTCACACCAGGGCGACCCTGAGGGGAGAAAGTCATTGATTAATACTAACCTGCACTTGGAAAAATAGAAACGGTGGACTTAAAATCGAACTACAGCAATAGATCAGTAAAATGAATATAGTGTACTTAGCATGAACACAGAACAGTCTTAAGTATTTCTATGAAAATATATCAACGTGAGACTGAAAGAAAGGGGTACTTACAGGTCTTCCAGGCATTCCAATTTCACCTTTTAATCCAGGAGGTCCATATGGCCCCTAAAAATGAAACAAAAGACAATGTGAGCAGAACAAAATATGCTTGGTTCATTAGTGCAGATATCTTAGATAGAAATGTTCACTTACAGCGGGTCCAACAGGTCCAGCTGGCCCTCTGTCTCCCTACAAGCATTGCAAAGGAACAGATGTTAGTTTCAGCCACAAACATAACACCAATCAAGATCAAAACAGGCAACATATTTGAACATTAGAAATAGCATGTCCAACACAAATGCAGTGAGACTCACCTTCACACCTGTTAACCCATCCAGAGACAGGAAGCTTCCATCAGGTCCAATAATTAAGCCTGGCTCACCTTTCTCACCCTTAACAGAAGCAATGACATGGCACAGACTCAATTACATGCGTGTCTCGATAATGACAGGTGGGTAAATTAATCGTTAGACAAACAAATAACAAAGATGTTACCTTCAACCCGAAGCCTGCAGGGCCGGTGTCTCCTCTGTCACCCTTTGGCCCAATAGGACCCTACAGAATAAAGACGATAAATATAAGAAATATTAACAAAAAAGAGGCCAGAGAAACTGTCATTTAGCAGGAATGACACAGAAGGCCAGGAAAGGAAAGAAATGCCAGAGGAACTCTTCAATTATGCATGTACAGGTAAATACACTTCACATTTATGGAGCTAATAAGGGCAAGGTACATTAATTATGAAGCAAGCAGAGGGAGACTTACAGGGAATCCAGCTTGTCCAGGTAAACCAGGTCCTCCCTGTGCAGGAGGACATAAAACTGTTTTATATTTGGCCTCATCAGAATGGTGTTCCTATGCCTTAGCTATCATATAAACACTTGTTTCTTCTGACTTTCTGGCACTAATTGGTCTGAGCTCTAAAATGCAGGTTGTGAAATAAGTGCAGCTTTCTCTCAGCGTGGATAAATGGTACATAGCTGCCTTTAACAATATGTTAAAATAGAAACATGTTTTGTTGTTTTTCGTGTTTATGCTTATAAAAGGTCAGCCAGTAATGACAGCAATAGTATGTTTTCATATAGTTCGACATCTTTGAAAAAAATCACACACTGTCAGCACCGATGTGTCTTTTGATGTGTGGCCCCATAATTGGCTGAACACAGAAAAGGACAAGTTAATTGAACGTTTCACCGTGTGGTATAAAATCATGTCATGTCTGAGTTGACAGCCCACTCTACAGTTATAATTACAAGTGCACAATCAACTTTATATGCGTTGTAAAAAGCTCAGTGAAATGTACACGGCCTTGTAAACTTCATAGTTATACCCCATGCTAAGTTTGAAGGCGACCACTACGGAATTCATCAGGCCTGTCTGAATATAAAAACTGTGTGTGTGTGCAGCCCCATGAACATGTGACACAACGCAATTTCAAGACTAAGTTGTATTTGAACCAGAGTTGTTCTGCTGTATTTTGGTATCAGTATTACTGTGGAAGAGTGAATACAGACCTCAGGCCCAACACTGCCAACGACACCATCAAACTGTAGTGACACAAAGAGAATTTAATTAAGATGTACACAGTTCCTGATTACACTCATTTTTGAATGTTGCTTCTTTGCATCCCGGCCATGGTGCGTGCTATTTGTTGCTCACATTTCCAGATGTCCGGTAGATAATTTGCCCCGGTGGTCCAGGTGGGCCGGGCGGACCTGGGAGTCCAGTTCCATCTCGACCTGCATCACCCTAAAACCACAACACACACATACACAACAAAAACATGAGTGACTAGAATTTTTTTTTTTTTTTAACTGTAACTACAAAGAAACAAACAGGAGTGAGATTACATGCTTTACAGTACAACATTGCTTCAGCATCTTACAGACAAATGCATTTTGTGCAGATATTCAGGGATAAAATGATATTCACCCTCTCTCCTTTGTCCCCTCTGTCACCCTTTGGTCCCTGTAAAATTTAAGAGAGATAAGACAAAAGATACTTAAACAAAGTTGAACGCTCTGTATGTCCAGCTTCATATAAGTCTGATGAGAATAACCTAATAACAAACCTTCTTATTTGCTAAAATGAAATGAAACTGAAGAAAAAATCACTACTACCATTATATTATATTACTGTAATTATTACTTGATAAATTTGATAAACATGATAAACACTAACACTGTGTAGTCCTGACTTTATCTAGAGGGACATATTTATTTACCTGAACTCCTGGGAAGCCATCCAAACCTGGTTGTCCATCTCTTCCAACCAAACCCTCACTGCCCTTCTGACCTGGGAGACCAGGGAAGCCAGGTTTACCCTGCAGAGGTACATTCAATTTACACCGATTAAAAAACAAAATGGCAGTGTAAAAGACAAAAAGAAAGTTGCAACATCAACACTCAATCTGGAGCTCTACACCACTTTCAGCTTCTCTCCGCTCATTGCTTTGCTTTCGGCAGCACCATCAAGTGGTGGTGGACCAGACCTGAGCTGGTTGTAGCCGTTTCTGCTGGATGTGTATGCTCATAGACAAATGTTCACTGCATGCCAATTCTGTGGTGTCTGTATTGGCCCTTTGTATTTTCGTGCATTCTACTTGACACTGTAATTAGTATAAATCCATACGTAATTGTATTTTTCAGTTTTGTTTATTTTTTTCTGCTCAGTTTGTGTGCCTGTGTCTATTTCTCGGTTTCTTTCGACAGCACATAGGCCTTTTTGTCTCCTCAGAAATCAATCAAGATTGCAGCTTAGTCTTCTCAAACTAAATGGTTTGTAAAACAAACATGAAATGACAGCAGAGGGGGAGAAGCAAGGACAAGCTGACCACCAGTAACACAACCTTAATGTTAAATATACCTATTAAGACACATGGGGGAGCGCAAGCTTCAGTCCAAAGTAGCAGTTCCTCAGGCTAATTTCACATACTTAAAACAAGACCCCTCTTGATCCTTTAGTTTGCTTTAACAGTAGAAAAGTTGGAGATGGAGGCAAGTGGATTCAGTTTCTTACCGGAAGTCCAGGCAAGCCGGGAGGACCCTGGAAGTAAAAACATTCATGTTGGTTATTTTATATTTGAAAAATGCCACTAAAAATATTAGAACAGTTTCAGTGAATAATTCACAGACATATAAAATCCAGACAAAAAACAAAATAATGGAACTTTGTAATCAGATCATTTGTCCTTTTTCAGTGGGATTTTAGAGTATGAATCTTGCACCAGATTTACAAAGTGATGACGTGGTTTGACGACAATTTCAAGCTGCTGATTTGGCAGCAGAGACTTTCTCTAGCTTATAATATGGGAACTAAACAAACAAACTCAATTTTTAACACACGGAGGAACTACCCCTTATTTAAAACTGTCTGTAATGTCAAGAATGTAATCGTTCAAATCAATGCACAGTACTGACCTGTCTTCCCTCTGGTCCTTTGACACCAGGAAGTCCATTGGTGAAACCTCCACCAGAGCCCTCCATGTCATCCTTCAAACACCAACAAAAAGTTTATGACAAACAGCCAAACAATTGTTTGTTTTTTCCATCCAGTTTCTTTTTTCCCCCTTTTTTTTAGATTATAAGATTTCAGGTCACTTTAGAAGATTAACCTGATATTTATATTTGATAAATCAATACTGTAACTTGGCTTCACAGCTTCATGCCTATGCAGACAAAGTCTCTCACTTCAAACTGAAGAGTGTGACTGAGATGACCCTGATGCTGTTAATAATGTCTCTTGTAATGTTTCTACACCTCAAGTATAAAATGTCAATCGTATTTTGTTTGCACTATAATTTATATAATGTAATGTATCATTTATTTATCATGAGCTGATGAACTGTCCTAGACTACCAAATCAAAGAACGCAGATTTTGCATTTTATTCATCTCTCACTGTGAGATTTTGTTTGTAAACTCTATCAAACCATAGAAATTATTGGAGTACTTACAAATCCAACACGATAACTTGGCCCAGGAGGCCCAGGAGGCCCAGGTGGCCCAACTGGTCCCATGGGTCCAGGCAGACCGGCCAATCCAGTCTCTCCTGGAGGGCCCGGTAAACCAGAATTTCCTTGATCTCCCTGTGGCATGAGTGACAAGTGTGTAATCAGTGTTCTGAATGAAACAAAATGAACTTTGCAGTAAAGTGCATCTAACCAGTGTGGCATTTTTAAATTCACTGTCAGGAACCTCATGCGCCCTGCACAAAATTACTAATACCTGTGTCATGCAGCATTTGGTTATCAGTACTAGTAAGTACCTAGGATAATGTAACTGCACAAACAACCATGCTCATTGTTCTGGGACCAAATCCAGACGTTGTCAAATGTTAAACCAAACCATAGCCAGCACGCAGATTAAACCTTAAGTCACGTCTGTAGCTGAAAATATTTGACAAACATTTGCATATTGTTAGAAGACACAAATCCCCCTTGATGGCTGATGAGCTAGAGCCCAGTTACCTGCAGATGGGAAGGCTTAGGAAAGTAGGAGGAGGATAAATAGTGAGGCAGCAGATTGGTGAGAAAAGAAAGGTAGGAGCTTGGCTGGAGAAATGAAAGGGATGAGATAAGCTTCAGAAATAGTTGGATAAAAGTTGATAGGACATTCGAGTTGTCGAATGGGCCCCATAACACAGTTCTGATTGAAAGCCTGCCACCAACTTACACTTGAGTACCCATTATGTCTAATAAGTTCTCATGTAATTCTGGTCACAACAATGAGTGGCAATATGCATTTGGTTCTGCTTTGGAGTGTGGGTTTCACTATAAAGTTGTAGCTGATTTAATGTAAAAATGATAATTAAAAATACAAACACACCTTTGCTCCAACTGCTCCTGGAAGCCCGAGCTCACCTGAATCACCCTATTGTACGAGAAAGATTGAGACAAAACATGTTGACATAAAAAACACATCAACGATCATGGTGCACAACTGACTGGAGCATACTGTGTGTACAGTATTTTCTTCCAATACTGATGCAAGCAGAATTTTATTCCTTTTCACAAAGCTGGACAGTGTGTTTCAGGGTCGTGGCAACCAGTTCATCCCACCCTCTTCCACCAGCCTATTGTCTAAGTGTAAGTGCCTAAGTGTAGCCTCCTCCTGCTAGCTTTTCCGACGTTACCTACAGCATCTTAGGTTTAAGTTTTTTGGATTCTCAAAATTTGATTTTGTTAGTCTTTACAAAATACTAATTTTTACATGATCATTACCTTTTCTCCTTTGGGACCAGGAGTTCCTGGCAGACCATCAGTACCTGGCAAACCAGGCAAGCCCTAAAGGTGAAAAGATTGGGTTAGATATACAGTGGTTTTGTATCTCTCTGCACAGACATTATACTCATAATTCAGACAGTTTTTGGGTTTGGAGAATTATTTGGCTCATTGTGCCGGGAGACAAAAATACACGGACACCTACAGGTTGACCGGGCGCTCCGTCCTTTCCTGGTGGTCCGAATGCCCCAGAACTAAATCCAGTGCCTGTTGTAGAGGGACCAGGAGGACCAGGGGGCCCAGGAGGACCTGGTAGGCCAGGCAGTCCCTACAGCAGCGATAAAAATAATCAAAGACAGAATCCTTTTGCATACAACAAGTTTACAGTAATCTACAGTTTACAGATGCTGGTTACAGTCAAAGATGATGCCCTCTACTACATAGTTTAGTACTGTTGGGAGAAGAATTTGAATTTAAACTCTTCTCACCCGAATAGACTCCAGATCTGGGAACCCGGAGCCCTCCATGTCCACAAAAGTCTGAAATACATTGAAATCGGTTTTATTTAGCAAATGACAAACTCAGGAAGTTCTGTGTTGGAAACAATACAGCATGGGACCTAGGCTAAGATCAACTCACAGATCTGAGTCCTGGTCCTGGAGGCCCTGGAGGTCCTGGCGGTCCTCTGGGGCCAGGTTGACCATCTCCACGGTCTCCCTGTTGGCACAAGACTCTCATTAAGACAATTCCTATTTCACATATGCTATTGTACTGTTTTTTTCTGGTATTCTGTTGGTATAACTGAGCATCTAACCTTCTCTCCTTTAGGCCCAGAATCTCCTGGGGTTCCTGGGAAGCCTGGAGGCCCCTCAGGACCCTATGTTAGGGAAACAATATAGGTATCTATTTTAATACTCCATCATCATACCATGTTTTGACAGCTGATAAGAGTTAAAGCCAATTATTAGTGTAAAAAAACAACTTACGGTTTTTCCATCCTCACCAGGATCACCCTGTGAAAGTGAGACAGAGAAAAAAACAAGTGCTCTGAGTTTTAAATTCATATTTAACAATATAAAATGATGACGGAATAAACCAAAAAAAAAACTAACTGGCTCTCCATCAGCTCCTGTAGGTCCCTGGGGTCCTGGGGAACCTGGAGGTCCGGCTGGTCCTCGGGGTCCTGGGACTCTGGAAGCAACTGAGCCATCACTGCCGACTGAATACTCAGTTGCGGGTCCTGGAGGGCCAGGAGGACCAGGGGGCCCAGGAAGGCCAGGCTCTCCCTTCGTTCCTTGGTAGCCAAACCCTGCACTGCCCTGGAGATAAAGAAGCATCAGTGAGGTAGTGATTGATTAAAACATTAAAAATGGAGGCTTTCCCACATCTGTCAGTTCAAAGTGGACTTGTTTTATTTTCCAGAGTCCAATCAATGAAATCACCACTGAATTCATTCCTCTATTTTAATGTCCTCACAGTCCTCTCCTGGTGAGGGATCATGATGACAAGCGGAGAAACACAAGTATCACTTAGATCATTGACACCTGTCACATCAATGTAGAAACATGCGAAGTTGAAGAGGAAGTAGAGCAAAGTACAAAGACCAACAGTCCTTCAGTAATGACTCCATAACTTTGCTTCTAGGTGACTCAAACCAAAAGTCACCCACAAAATGAAATAATGTCTAACTTACCTTTGTTCCCTTTTCACCTGGTTCTCCCTGGAAATGAAAGGAGGAAACTGTGAAAAATCAGTGTCAAAATCTTCACTGGGAAAGTGGCACCAGTGTAAATTAAATTTCTGCTGAATTACAGAGACACACACTCAGATGTCAGTCAAACCCTCAAAAACTCTTTCTTCCTGTAATTCCAATGACCCCAGTAATACTTACAGTAAACGTAATGTTTGCCGCTTTTAGTGTTTTTGAGTGCTTCTCCTGTTTGATGCTTAACACCTTGTTTGTGTTGCGCTACTTCTAGTTTTTATTTTACTTTCCTTTTCTTGAATTGAATTGGTGTGTCTATTTAGACAAGTATTTTACATGAGTATGTTCTGTCAAGACTAATCATTGTCAAAGTCCTTGTCCTTGTCCGGTCAGCAATAATGTCCTCACTTTAGAGGATTCATTGTGATAACAATTAGGTTTTTATAAGACAAAACAACTACACACACACACACACACATATATTAACCATATACAGTAGCCTATGTACAATATGTAATAAAATAAAATAAAGTAAATAAAATCAAAAATGTATACAAAGTCACATAGAAAATGGCTTGACATTATATTGTATAGGTGCTTGCATAAAATTATAACCTGCGGCTCCCTCTAGTGTTCCTTTGGGACGTTTCACCAAAGCTCATGTCACCTCTCTCGTCCTTGCTCATGCTTTTCACAACTAACTCAGTGCAACCTTCAGAATGACAAACTAGGTTTAAAAAAGGTTTTCTTGCATCATCGCTGCATCCCAACTCTCAAACTGCATGACAGAGATCACTCGTTCAACACAAGCACTCCATCCGCTCTCAAAGTGAAATATTAAAAAAAAAAAGGTCCAAACCTTCTCTCCACGGGCTCCACCCCGTGAGCTGGAGCCAAAGCTAGGTTCTCCCTTCGGCCCGATTGGACCCCTGTCTCCTTTCTCTCCTCTATCCCCTCGGTCACCCTTTTCTCCTCTAGCCCCAACTGGCCCTGGAAACAACGACAAAGGACAGAGTCATTAATACCCTCATGAAAAGCCCTTTCAGAAATGATTAATGATCGTGTCCCACTCCCCAAACAATAAACAGGACATTTCCTACACCCAAAAGAAGAGGAGAAAGAGGAAAAGAAAATGACTTTTTGCTTGATGGCGCAAGAATCCCAGTGTGCACAGCTGTGATTTAAAGGCCACGTGAAGGTTTTGAGGTGGGAACTGAATATACCTTCCCACACCTGCATGCACTCCCATCCTGAGATATATCTTCTGTTGTCAGCTAAATTGACCTTAAACTCTTCCCACTGAATGTGTCACTTTCAGTGCAGCTTGTATGAAATGTAACCCACTTCATCAGCTGTGTAGAAGTCGCCCATGTCCATCACTGCTGACATGCACAGCAAAGTGATGTCTGCTTCAAGCTGGCGTTTCCTTTTATTTCATTTTGGGGGTTTAAAGTGTAGCAGTGGAAAAAATGATCCCATGCCTCTGAATGGCCACATAAGCATATAATATTTACTGAGAAAACTAATGTCACATATCATAGCAGTACTAACCTAAACTGACATGCAATACTAGTCCTGTTGTCCAATCCCTGAAATCCTGGGAAATAAAAATCTATGTGAAGATTTACCAAAATTGTTTTCCTATCCCCTTTTCCATTTTCTCCCTCTCTCTGTATTTTTCTCTCTCAATTGAGCTCCTCTATTTTTCTCCCTTTATATTTTTGTGGAGGAGGATTACAGCCTGAACGGCACAATTTTCCATCCCCTTGGCTTATACACAAACATTTCCACCACCCTGCATGGATTCAAAAGCGTAAAACAGATTCATGCATTCTTGCGCGCTTTTGAAATCCATGTGAGGTCCTGCTTGAGAACCATCAGAGCAGGCAATAAAAAGGAAACTGAACATAGGAGATTTGAATGCTCCGAGTTTTTAACCCCCCTCGACCCACCTGGTGACCCAGGAAGTCCAGGCCTGGACTCCACAGAAACTGAAACGTGCTGTGAGTCGCTCGCTGAACACAACGCAAAAGACAGTGTTAAAAAAAGTGTCCAGATTAACACGATTTCAAGTCACGACATGAGGGATGCTATTTTGTTATTTTTTTGCCATTCAGTCAAGTTTATCATGTCTGATTTTTTTTTCCCCCTGAAAATATTGTTCTCTTCATTGTAACCATTATTGTACTGTAGTAATAAGCTAACCTGACTCTCGCCAGATCATTGTAGTTCCGCCACGCTCCACCAGAGGCGTTTCGCTGAGCTTCACACAAAGAT
>JBCAUF010000476.1:1152709-1164913 GCA_038406115.1 Haemulon aurolineatum
AGATTTTTTTACAAGGCCCCGCCTTCTGAAATACATCTCCTATGGAGAAGTCCCAGATCCTAGTGTGTAGCAGGGCGAAACTACAAGGATCTGGCGAGAGTCAGGTTAGTAATAAGCCACTGTTTAGAAAAACACCTCGTTTTGTTTTTTGTTTTTGTAAATCTAGTTTCGTCTCTATGCAAGATAAAATCTTGCTTTTTCACTGTCAAATTCACAGAAAATTAAATGCAGTTCTATAAAATATGTTTGTTCACTTTTTTGCAGATAAAAGCATACTACTACTTCAAACTGAGAATTACTTATTTTCTGCATGTTTCATTCATGCCACTACTATGTTGATGCTGCCAGTAAGTCAAGTTTAAATCTTACACAAAGTGCCTTTCTTGGTATTTACGTGATACAGACATATTCTCCATAGGAATATCTTGTTCAGTTAAGAATATACAACACACAGCAGCAGACAAATATGTGTCACATCATCTGTGGGTTAATCACTCAGCAAGATGGGATAAAGGATTCTCAAGTCATCTAACACCTAAGGACATTTTCAACATTTTGGTAACAATGAAAATATTTCATCTCAAAATATATTTCTCCTCCAAATGAAAGTTGCAGCAGTGAAAAAGGGATTTTGGTCATGTCAGTGGTTTGCCACAACTTCCAACCCCTATGTTGTATTAATCCGTATGTCCACTAGATGGAGACATACGTTTGTGAATCTGCCTGTAGCAATCTCTGAAGTGCTCACCCACTCCCACACCCACTCATGTTCAAGGCGTATGAACTCTGCCACGCCATGTGCTGTCATAAATATTGCTCTGCACACCCTACAGGTGAGCTCACTCACGTGTCAGCATGTGGCGGAACGGAATTTATTTCCCTTCTCTGAAAGTAAAATGTCTAATTGAAGAAAGACAGATGGAGATTTGCAAAGACCGCAAGGGGGCAAGCACAGTGAACATTTGGAACAACTCACCTGTTTCTCTTGCAACTGACACCTCTTCTTTTCTGATCACGGGTGGCTGCTGAATGGGTCGGGAAGACGGAGGAGTAGTCTGGAAGAACACAATCATGCAACAGGCAGAGATACATATTTAAAAAGGGCAATGGGTGACATTTACTAGAAGCTGCGCTAAGCCTGCTTTTGATTTTACAGCTCTGTTTCCACCGGCATCCCGCCCCCAACATTGAAGTGCCTCGAAAACAAGGCAAGAAATGTGTCACTGAATGGGAAAATGGAGAGCTTGTTAACAATAATCCTAAACATTCCCAGTGAAAACAACTTGTGCTTCAGAACTCCACCAAATTGCACTTATGTTTATAGTCTGTGCGGCCAAAGCTCTCTTTTTAACTAACAGGATTGTTTCTCAGCTCCACATCAACATGACTGAGCCAACATGTGCACGGCAAACCACGGAAAGAACAAGACATTTTCTTTCTTTTTTCTTGGCAAATTGTTGTTGTCAGTAACTGCAGTTTATGAGTTTATCGCTGTCAGACATCTCATGCCTGGGCCCTATTGCAGAACTTCTCCTTATGTGAACATGACGAAGGCTGCCAGGAAACACAGCTCCCAGTCTCAGCGGCGAAATATACCCAGAGTTACAGCGACACCCAAAGTACAACAATTGAGTCACAATCCAGTTGGCATACACACCAACCTTCATGGGTATGAATTTTTGTCTATTTGAGCGTGGTCATGTCATTGCTGCCACTCCGAGCACCACTTCTAACCTGCAGTAAAACGAGTAAAACCCTATGATCAAATAAAAAAGTTGAATTTAGAGAAGGATGTGGTGTATGTGTACGCCCTCATAATTTTTTTTTTCTTGTCCTTTATATTGCCTTTTTATGGCTGCATTTTGTGGACAAATAAAAGACAGGTCAGCCTCCAGTCACACAGCACAGCAGGACTGACAGAAGCAACAGGAGTAAGTGAAGATTGGGATGGTGGAGAGGAGGTCGCTTATGTTCCCAAACTGCCTTCGGGTTAAAAAAAGAAGAAAGAAAGAAAAGAAAAAAGGAGTGTAAATAATACAAATACCCCCTGCCTGTAGCTCATTCTTCACTGGTGACACACCTCTGATTGTCACCTGTGGCTGCAGGAGAGGAGTGGGATAAAGAATGCAGGAGAGGGGGCAGCTGAGGCGGCAAGTGAAGCCAGTGTTTATAATTAACCAGTTCCCTCGCTGGGAAACCTTTTCTCCCCACTGTGCTGCGCGGCGCTGGCTATGCTAAGAATTTGGTCAGGCCATTATTGACTGCTCTAAGATGATATATGTATTAATGTGATAGAGAATACCCTGCTTGTTCACTCCTTCACCGATCCATCATGGCAGGGGATGACGGGTGGGAGGCGCCGATCTTTAGAACATAGTGTTGATGGATTTGAACCACACAACCCCCCGAATCTAAGAGCAGGTATGCAGCTCCCTCGGCAATGAACATATTCCACCTCTGCAGCAGTTGAGGATGTTTTTTTGTTTTGTTTTTTCTGTTTTTACCGCATGCCCTATGAGGTATCACTCTGGGAACTTTGCAATTTTTGTGGTTGGCCTAAGGATGAAATGAAAAGAGTCGGAATGTTTATAAAATGCAGCAACAGCTTGATAATAAAGTGGAATCAGGTTTTACTTTTTACAAAACATTGCTGATTTCCTCAGGGCTTGAATGCATACTAAATGAAAAACTTGCCTCTTAGGCAGTCAGTTAGTTACTTGGTATTTTGAGTGGGAAAAAGTAAAGGCCAGTCTCCTTTAACACTCAGCAAATCAGCCATCACATATTACAGCAATAATCTTATGCAATGAAGTTAGCAGTCTGTTAGTTCAAACAAAGCCTGCTGAGCTTGAATGAGAATGTGTTATTTGGTGGAAATGCAATGGATTCAGTCATTACTGCAAACAAAAATGCAGATACCTGTCATATCATTTGTCTTCCATGAAGGCGGGATATAATGGAGCTTTAATAGCATTTCCTCAGGAAAGAGAAATCCTTCTGGTTGCATCATTACTTGGCAAATCAAATTGAATATATTCATTTTCTCTGACTTCTTCTGCTTACTGAGTGTAAAAGATGGGATTGTTTCACAGAGAGCTGCATCTTTAATAAGTTGAAATAAAACCCCAAGGAGGGTCTTGGGTACAGACCTTCTGTGGGATTTTTATGTTTTATGTTTCATTTACAAATGAGAGGAAATATGTACAAATAACTCCAATGAGGGCAGTCTTAATATAGCCTTTAGAGATGGGAGTCAGAGAGGCCCTAAAGTAGTTTGAAACAAGTCCAAGTCAAGTACTAAGTCTTTAGAGGCTAGGTCCAAGGCCCACTGTAAGTCTTAACTATAATTATTAGGCAGCAAACTGCTACCTGGAAGTCAAGCTTAACTAGCAGCAGCTGACAGCATAATTGAAGTTTCTTATTTAAGGCAAAAACTCTGAGGATTACTGTATGATGTGCACTGTCCTGACTGTGTCCATAAGACTCATGAACTGTTTCATTACAGATGAGATTTACAGTAATTCCAAGCTATCTTGTCAGTAGTAAAGATCATTAATCATTTGGGTGCAGAAGCATTCATATGAAAACATTTAATTGGATATTTTTATCACAAATTCCGCACAAAGGACGTCACGTCCTCCAACACTTTGTTTAAAACAGGGTTAGGGCAGCATAAGGTAGACGGACAGTGGTGAAAAGTTTGGCAAAAACAAAACGTACTTCCAATAACTAAAAGCAGGAACTAACATTTGTGGCGACATTGTAGAGAAGAGAGGGACCTATGGAGCTACTCAGTCATCTATTTAGACTAAGACATTTTATAATGAAAGGCTCATGTCTTAATCAGAAATGTGATTCTTCTCCACTTTCTCCTGGTGCAGCTGCGACTGAAAGCGTGCGTTAGCTCATAAAGACGTTGCACACATCCCAGTTATGTTATTCATTATTCATGGCAGTTTGACAGAGCTCCAGAAGGCAAAACTACATTCAGTAGATCAGTTTTTAAACGATTCATGGGTCACCAATTCAAGTCTCCTCAACTTTTTTTGCCCTCAGGTCAAGTTGAGTTGCAAGTCCTCAGTGCTGATTGGAGAACAAATCTTTATGCACACAAAAAATCCATAAATTTGTTCACATTAAGAATTAAAAAAATCCTTTTTTAAAATTCAATCTGACAAAATACAATTTCAAGTGAATGAAGGTCTTTCTTAACATGATGGATGCTTAAGACAACTGCCAAAAAGCAACTAAGTGGCTATAATCTACAATCATTTGCATCATCATTACGTCAGAACTATGCTCTCGAGACATTTCCTCTTTGGGCTTCACGGCTGAAGGGGACACTCGGATTCCAGCAGTGACACTGTTCAGGATGAACGACTCGCTCTGCCATCTATCACCATGAATTCCAGGATGACAAAATGGAAAGTCTCACTTATACGGCTCTCCCTCTCTAACTCGTCCCTGCCCAGACTTGCCTTAATTGCACCGGTTGGACAATTGTGCACAGTGTAAAGCTCTACTTTCTGTGAGCAGACATCAGATGGAAAAACATAGGCAGGTAGGAATTAGATGCCAGCTGTTTGTCTTTTTACATCATATTGCATATTACATGATGCTAATAAATGCCTACTGAACAGATGGGAAAGCCCCCTTGTAAAAGCTGCAGGGCATCAAGGCAGAATATGAGGCAGTAATGATGAAGAGACTTCCGATTTGAGGTACCTGACCCGGCCCTCCCCGACTGCCTCTCTCAACTTTCTTTCCACCTCTGTCAGTTCCTGTATACAGCTGATTGAGAAACCAGTCAAAATAACAAAGCCTCGAGGCGGGGGCCCGCTGACTTGGATCAGATCGAGTCCAAATTGACATCTGGTTTTCCTAACTCTCCACTATAATTGTGAGTGGGAGAGCATGCACGCACACAGAGGAGGTGGAGGTGGTGGAGGTGCAGGCGGAGGCGAACTCTACATTTCAGCCTGCGCGGCTATCTTTGCAGGGTGGGAAGATGTGAGTGGGTGTCTGTGGAATCTGAGCGTGTGCGAGTGTGTGAGAGAGACAGAAAGCAGAGAGAGGAAGACAGAATGACAGAGGGGCGAGATAGAGAGTGAGAAGACACTGAAAGATACTGCACATGCAACGATTTAGAGAGCTTAACATGGGTGACTGCAAAAAGATAGCGGGAACAAAAGCATAAGCGCGCACGGTGAGTTAAGAGACTATTATCTATCAGCCCTCTTGCGATATCTGTTTGGTTAGGCTTTCATCCAGGTGATAGGTCTACAGCATCATCCATCCAAGACACACACACCTCACCTGACACCTGTGGTTTAAGCCTGTGCAGTTTATGCTGAAGAACCGACATCCAAAACCCTAAATTGTTCTTTCTGTCCTTACTTTCTGTTTGGACAGGTACAAGCAAATAAAAATGCAATAAATCCTCAGAAAGATTTTATTATTAACTCCAAAACTTTAGGATGGCCCAGTTTAAAATTTCCAAGGTCATTTCCCTTTTAGTCTCACAAGAGGTAACGCTCCATGTAAAAAGTCTTTGTCCCCAAATCTATAAGACAGAAGCAGCTCAATTTCCAGACATCAACTCAGCAGTTTTTAATCTTGCTCGAGGGATGAGTGTTCACTCACTTACACCGAGTAACTTGAGACATCGGCGGTGTATCTAACACCGGGATGACTCGGTTTGCAGAAGCTGTTAATTATCTTTGTCGGCCAGGTATAAATGTTTGGCTCGATCAGCTGTTTGGATCCACCTCCAGGAACAAGGCATTCTTCTTTTACAATGTCACATAATTTCAGTATAATGTATAAATAAGAAAAAGGGCAGCAAAGGAACATCACAGTCATTATGGAATATCATTTAGCTGAGCCAACATGATAAGGAAACAACAAACAACAGCAGGGGAGTACTGGCAAACCTTTGCAATAAGTAAAAGAGCTCAATAATAAACAAAAGTTGGTCCCTACCGTCCATCTAGCATGGTCCACAGCTGGTTTTGGGGGTCGACTTTCCTTATAGCCGCTTCCTTCACCTGAAGCCTAAGGAGACAGTTTACATTTAATTTAATTTAATGTCCACAAGATGTCCCTTTTTTTCTTTTATTCAGTGCATTCACAGTTACAAACCCCTCATAGTGTCATAACTGTTTGTGTCTGTTTGTGTCCTTGCATGTCATGTGTCCAAAAACTTGAACTTGAATTCTTGGCGAAATTCAATTAATCTTTAAAGGAATTAAGCTATGAGTTATATGTATGTATTTTAACAACATAGCCTCTATGCAATTTATGGTCTGTCTGATAATATAATGTGATGGCTGTCTGTGTTGACTTTATTGCTCAATGTGCTTTTAATGCCACCTTCTTGGCCCGGCACCTCTTGAAACTGATATTTTAATCTCAACAAGCTTTTTATCTGGTTAAATTAAGGTGTAATTCAATACTGAACCCTGTAACTTGTCAGTACTCTATGTCTCTGCCCTCATGTCATTAAGTCAAATGCTGGTACATTTGTTGTATCAAACAATGCACAATACAGTAAGCAGGTCTCATATACAGTACTTCAAAGCTTCTTGGTAATTCAGTGTGTCCTCCATGCAGGACAGGAAAACAGCTGTGTGTATGAGGTTATCATTTGAGATAAAAGACACATCCTGAAATCGGAAACCTGTCATTTCCACTCGGAATGTGATTTTCCCATCTAATCCAAACGACATCTAAAGATTTGATGACAACAAGCACATGAACTTTATTCTGTCAGTAAGTGCAACGATTTGGTGGTCTCAGCGAGCAGAACAGCTGCGAAGGCAATGTTTTACTAAATAACAGTAAAGGCTGCTGGTGGGCCGCAGAGAGGCACCTGTGTTTATGTGTGGGTGGTCAGGGTCAGTGGTGAAATGGCTGCTGTCAAGAGTTATCTGTTAACTACGGATTTACTATTGGTAATAAGTGATGCACTATCCTGGAATAAATCACAAAGCAAAAATAAAATATCATTATTTCTATTCTGATGTCATCTTTTATTTCAACTTACTGTTTTCTTCAGTTACTTATTGTTTTCTTTACTAGTACAATTTTTCAAATTTAATGATGAGTTTGAAGTAAACTGACCATTCTCTAAGTTTTTTTCCCATTTACTGTCAAGCTTACTATTCTTGCACGGCACCTGTGCGTTTCCCAGTTATAATGGAGGCAGATCTACCATCAGAATTGTTAGTAATATATGAAGCAATGAGTTCCAGGTTTCAGACAGAGATTTCATAAAGTAGGTCTCTCACCTCTCTTACGTTGGTTTTGGACAAAAATGTTTCTAAGTTGATGTGTTTTGGATTCAAATGTGTGCACATAATCTTATCAACAAACATTGTTTTAATATGAAGCATTTTTATTTCTCTGCAGTCATGACAGACTTTTGCACACATAGCCCTCTAAATGTGAATCACTTGTTACTCACCATATCTGAGTCATCTTCATCCTCTTCACAGTGTCTCTCAGCAGCACGGGGGTCTCCCACCACCCTCAGATCACCGATTACCCCCTGTTGCAAAACAAGGACAAGGTGTTTTGATGTTTGACGTTGATACATGTAATAATGTCGGAACAGCGCTATCACACACGCACACACACTTAGTTTCAACATACAAATATGGATGCTTATCTCTAAAGTTGCTGCCAGGATTTTGGTGATATTTTTCGGGGAATTCCCCCTTTCCAGAAAATCAGAGGGGCTATTGAAGTCTCCAGTTTTAGCCTGTGCCTGTGAAGTGCCACTATCTCTGCCCCCCACACACAATCTGATACATGTTCCCACACAGGATACTCACACAGATAGCATGAATGCTATCTGACTGCCTATCAAAAGGGCCATTAGCTCTGTGTGAAGAGGTGGTTTCTCTGCAGCAGAGTTATTTGAAGTCAACTCTTCAGGACACATTTATGTCCTGAGAAAAAAGTCAAATGGATTTTTTAAGAGAGCTTTGAAGATGAATAGCAAAGGCTCTTTGACATTTAAACCCTGTCTCTACACAGGCTTTTAATGGTTCTACTTGTTTTGTATTTTATACAATGTTTAGTCGACGTGTCAGGGTCCTTTTCTAACAAATTGCTTTAGATCTTCACAATGAATCTTGGATCATTTGCACGAGAAGGACTAAACTGCAGTATGTTTGTGCTAGTGATATATAATAAGAAAAAGAGACAACTACTAAACAAACCCTATTTCAAAAAGGAATGTCTGTTTTATAAATACATAATGTAAATATTTAGATGCCAAAGAAGCTCGCCAAGTCTTGATTTGATTAAAGAAATTCAATTCACAAGACCTCTGCTGCTTAGGGCCACACAGGGGTCAACAAATAGCACATGGCAAACAAGTCCTTAAAAGACTCTTCAATATAAGCAGTTTATAAAACATCTTTCTGAGAAAATATCCGTCCACAAAGAAATACTTTAGATGGGTTTGTGTAAGAAAAAAAAAGAAAAACTTGAGCCATGTAGCAGAGTCACAAAGGGGTTTACAACAAAATAAGCAGCTGTCTCCAAACACAGCAATAAAAAAGATTAAAACAAGTGTTACAGCTGAGAGAGGAAGCAAAAG
Source organism: Haemulon aurolineatum (assembly GCA_038406115.1). Lineage (NCBI taxonomy): Eukaryota > Metazoa > Chordata > Actinopteri > Lutjaniformes > Haemulidae > Haemulon > Haemulon aurolineatum. The sequence goes on from JBCAUF010000476.1 coordinate 1,161,318, forward strand.
ATGATATTTCAGCTGATCAAACACTCAGAACTTTATTTCAAGAGTTTGGAGCCAAATGAGGAGAAAGTGTTTGGAATTGGAGTATATTTAGCAGTGTAAATATTATTTTGTATTTTCGTACGTAGCAATATAATCATTGCTATTAAAAGAAGCAATATCCAACTTTGTAAGGCTCGCCTGTAAATTTAGTCAAAAGTGCCTCTGCCTTTATGGATTCATGGCCTCAATTCAGTCTTGTTAACAGAACAGGGAGGTCGTTCATGTCCATATGAACAGGCTTCATGCTGTGCTCACAACACTCAACAGTGAAAACAACACAAAAAAGCATCACCACCACGTTAAAGTGTAACTCGAGGAGAAAGACATCAAGGTCATGTTGGAAGTTGTGAGGTGAAAATAAGGTAATTGAATGCAGATAGAGATATCTATTAGGACGAGGTGAATCCTTCCATCTAAGACAATATAATTCTTCTTTATCTCCACAAGATGATCAGTAATCCCCTATAGTATACCTGTAGTTACATGTTTTCTCCATGGAGGTAGCCAAGGGGAGAAATTCTACAACCCTTTTAACAGCTAAGGTCAACAGTTGTTGCGGTCAACTGCCGGGATTTACAACAGCAGTCAAAGGACTGAAGTTAATTACATCCCAACTGTGAGGACTTCCAATTATTTACAGACTACTCTCAAGAAGATGGTGAGCTGATGTAGCCATTTATATTATGGTTTAGAGTGGGCCAATTTGAGCAATCACATCATATGAAAGTTATTCAGCCAAGGTGTATCACATGACTGACTATGGAAAGCCAAAACACTATACAGTGCTTTTCCAAAACAGGCACACGCAGCAGGAGTCCCGTCTCATCACAGTTGATGTTGGTTATACAGAGAGGTCATTTGGTAATGTGAAATGTACAGTGAACTCGAACACAAGAGTTAGTCTGGTTCATTCAGTGTAGAAGCATCTTGAAAATATTTCTTTATGTACAACGACAGCTTTTAAAGTAAATACATTATATGTCTCCTTGTCCAATAGCCCTTAAATTATTTTATTAGTTGATTTCATTCTTTTGTTCAGAACAAACAAAGTTGTATACACACCAGAAACTTATCAGGATCAGCTCCTCCAGCTTGCCCGACAAACACCCCAGCGCCGGCCTCCAGCTCCATCTCGTCCGGGGACCTCTCAATGCGCATCACCTGAGGGTCTATGTCACAGTTGAGGTAGAACATCACCTTGTCGTCCCGCACAGCGATGGCAAAGCGAGTCCAGGTATCCCTCATGGAGGGTACAAGGAACCTGGCCGCCTCATATGACTGCTGTGAGTCGGGCTCCGTGTAGTACAGGATGACATTCTGGTTGGTGCCCTGCACGGCTGAGAGTTTAACGCCCACATACATGATCTGCTGTGAGGCATCCGTGACAGAGAAGATGACACCACCACGATTAGAGGTGGGTTTCAGGTAGAAGATGAGGGCGAAGTCTCTGAAGAATGGGCTCGGCAGATGGGCGCGGGCCAGCTGTCCCGTGTTGGCATCGGGACCAAAGACATAGCCGGGGCTGTTGTCAGGGCCGAAGACCCGGGTGATCTCATCTGGAGGAGGATCCCCAATCAGCTGTAGCAGGGAGACCCCACTGCTTTCTAGAGGGGGAAAGAAAAAGTATGTTAGGCCACAATACCCATGAAATATATTGGAGGTTAGAAGGGAGGGCTGCATGGCAGGGTATAATGTTAGACCTGGGTCTGTTAGGCTGTTGGGGGTCGATTTAAAGTGAATGTGCCTGATGGATGCAGGAACATCTGTTGTTACTTAAATACGTCTTCGTTGTGCTTGAACAACAACACAAAAAAACCCTGAAAAACGTAAAAAGCGTCAACACATGCCTCCAACCAAACTGTATGCTTTTTTTGAGAAGCATTGGCGAAACGTCTCCGCCTTGGGGACCACAAACAAACAAACCATTTTGTAACTTGTATGGAAAGATCGACATGCCGAAAAAAGCAAAGGGTATGCCACATGAGACCGTGAAAAGAAGATGACTTTAGCAGACAGTGCAAGGCCTGCATTTCAAAGACAAAATCAAACTACCACTTCCTAAACTGGAGCTGGAGGGAGACAAAAAAGGCACCGTCGAGTGGACTTGAAAGCTAGTTAGTCTTTACATTTCTACTGAGTTGTATTTACCTAAACAAAGGTCTTAACTTTATTATTTATGTAGTGTAATAAGGTGATGCCTGAAACAAATATGTCAGGAAGATTTAAAAAAATGCCGAGCGAAGAGCAAATAAATGTATTCTCTGCAAGACTCGAAAGCAGAGAATAACATGAACAGACCAAAATTACTCAAACAGAAAAATTCTGCATTTAAAAACTTGTCAACTATGTATGCAGAATAGCACAGAAATGGATGTCTATGCATCACGTTCCTGACAACACTTAAGAAAAAAAGTAAAAAACTCTTCCGACTTGTGTGACATCTGCTAAATGTCACTGCTCCAGGGCACGCAGGGACCAACAGCTGGGCCTCCTGCATATCTTTGCTCACTCTTCCATCACCCTGGGTGACTCTGGCGAGGTCAGTGCATAATAATCGGGGCGTTTAGGAAATTCACGAAACACAAAGAGCGGCGTGTATTCGGAGACATGATGGAGAAACTGGCATCAAACAGCTTCAACTGTTTCTGAATCAAAATGTTAAAAGAAAAATCATTGTTTTGGGAGAACACTCAATGTAGTTTCTGCTGCTTTGAAGAAATGCTTTGGTTTACCACCTGGTGACTAATGTGCGAGCTCTATTGCTCGGTTCAAAGCCTCCCCACTGCCCTGAGTGCTGGATATCAGTGGGGTCTGCAGTTGGCTTTGTTGAGAGCTTAAACACATGAGGTGTTTGGCTGAACCCGAGGTCCTGTTTTCTGTTGTACAACCATAAACACAAGTCTGAATAATCTGAATGCCGTCAGAGAACTAAGGACGCTTTCATTTGAGTAGGAGCTAACAGAGAACCCAGTCAGGTTGTGGCAGGACAGCAATAAAAATACTTTCCAGAATTAATTATGCGGTGACCCCTTTGACCAATCAGATAGACATTTCTAAGATTCATCACTAAACAGATTTTACACTCTAACACAGTATGTACGAACTGGATCACATATATGTCAACAGAATATATAAACATGGTACTGACAGCATAAAAGATGTGCCAGAAATACCAACTATACATGATAACATCTATCTATTACAGCATTAAGAGATTAAGAGATGACTGATCTAGTTCTAGATATCTGTCTGTACAATATGTACTTATAAAAGACACTCCAAGCATTTATCTTAAACATTGAAACCTTTCAAATTCTGAGACAAACAGGACCTTAGCATGCAACACACTTTTTCTACCTAAATTTAAAAATGTTAACAATGAAACAACCGATTTAGACGGACACAAAATTCTAGGTTCAGACCACCTTAGGTAGACTGTGGATCCTTCACTGCTGCATGGATGGCAGTTAACAATAAACTGCCAACCAGACGTTTACTCTGATATAGTCAGAATGAGAAACCTCAAGGGTCTCCTCAGTGGGCCTGTGCTCACATGT
>JBCAUF010000476.1:1178349-1194779 GCA_038406115.1 Haemulon aurolineatum
GTTAAGGCTGTATACAACTGCCTTTCTGTAATGTTACAATGTAACTCAAGCAAAGAAAGCAAAGTGTGCCCTACCAGCCACACTGAAATGAAAAGTGCTATTATTCCTCAGATACTGACATAATTTGTTTTGATGAAGGTCAGAGTTAGAGAGAGACGAATAGGTGTTCTCCTTCAAAAGAAAGGAAATCTCTATCGTTGGCAAGTGACAGTGACACGAGCACTACTTTCAAAGAAAGTTTGAAAACCAGAAACCCTATCACATGGCAAAGGAAGCACTCATTTGTCAATGCGGCCCTATCAAATCCCAACAGATACCAAACAGAAGGGCAGCTTTTTGTTGGAAAGCAGTAAAACACGACTGATTGCTTTAGAGACCAGGCTAGGCGGCATCTTTCGAGCGTTTCAACTGAACAATCCAGTATCCTGCAGGAAGAGACAGACAGTCAGACAGAGCCCCGCAGGGTTCCTCAGAGTCCTGCTCAGGCAAGCAGAAACAGCTTGGCTGTCACTCTGAATAAGACACATTCCATAACAACGGGAGAATATGTAGCCTGTGGTGCCTAAACAACTGTTACAGTATAGGAAATAGATAGAGGGTGCACTGTATATGGAACAGAGGGGAGGTGCCATGTTTTACCATCCTCAATGTGTTGAAGAAATATAATTTTCTAAGTAAACACTACCACTTATCTAGCAGGGCAGATCAAAGCTTGACTGCTGTTACATACATTAATTGCACCCTGAGAACATGACAAATATACGTTCCACTTAGTTTGAAACACCATGAAATTCCCTGGTGATGAAGAGGTCACTGCTATACCTTTATTGGTTCTTTGGTTTGAGATTTATCAAACACCAGAAACATGCAGCAGCAAAACAAAGAATGTGAAATTCTTTTCAGTTATTTTATATCAACAAACTACAAATGCTAAAATAACTATCAAGATGGACACATTTTTAAATTTTGTCTTGAGGCAGTTACCAGAAAATCCCTGAGCTCCATCGTCACTCGCAGGAAACATCTTGTTAGGTGTTATAATGTGGAACACTGCACAGCCTTGAAGAGAGGTGTGATGCAGGAAATGACCAAATAATTGAAAACCCACTGCCTTGCGGTCATCCCTCAAAAAAATTCCCATTCCAGAAAGACTACTTAGAGATTTCTTGTACCTGTAATGACACTACTAATTAGAGCACTGTCAAGTCAGAGCGCCCGGAAGGATCTGAAACTGTAATTGGCCCACAATGCCTGGGGGTGTTATCTCATCTAATGACAGAGACAGTATTGATTCCTCTGCATGGTAAGAAACTTCACCCACCGCAGTTCATGGTGAGACAAGCTTGAAGTGCAGAGCATTAGTCCATGTTGGTCCAGAAAAACTTTTTTGAAGCATTTTGACATTCAAAACTTGTTTAACTGGCTTGCAGGTGTCTTGTGCGAGTTTACACACAATCATGGTATCACTGCCGCCTATTAAACGTGTTGGGAGGTGATAATCTGGTCATGTTGGAAAGTATGCTCTGCAGAGCCCTTGGGGTGCACAGACTAAGAGCAGGAACACAGCTGCATCACAAATAACAAGCAGCAGTTTAGGAAAATCTGATAGTGGGAGCGTTATTGCCTGGAGTGTCACTTCCCATCCCAGAGTCATGAGATGTGGGGAAATCACTCCTCCTACTGTCCGCAAAGTGAGCAACAGGTAGATGCAGTAAAACAAACAATTGGCAGACTTAATCACACAGCCTTGCCTCCGTGGTCTATCATAAACGGATTAATGTTAACCCGCATTTAAAATGCAACTGACGTAGGATGGAGGCAGCTTTCATCCCAATATAAACAGTTTACTCTCTGCATAGATGACTGTATGGATGAGAAGGAGGTGTCAGTAGATGTTACAAGTTCACAGTGCTCTGTAAAAGTAACTTCTCTTTGACATGCTGTCCCACATCTTTGTTGCTGCAGACCACGTCACATGACTAAAGGCAAACTTTACTCGACAGGTGGTGCTCCCCGAACAAAAACACACCTGTGGAAACTCAAACACAATGTCCGCAATGCCTGTCAACAGTGAACTGTACCTCATGGCAGATAAGGCTCGTATCTGGTCAATATGCTGAGGAAAAACCATGAGGTAAGAAGCTTTGAAAAGCGTACATGTGCAGTTTTTTGCTTGTGCATGATTGTGTGTAGTAAAGAAGGTGAGAGGGAATGAATGTAATGCACTCAATCCCTGTTTAATGTGATGCTCACCACGATAATAAACTCATTACAAGGTGTTTATTTTCATCAGCTGCGCTGATGTGGTGGCCAAGCCTCCGGCAGAACTCTCGACACACCTGCACTGCTGATGTCACAGCGGCACAAAGAAAAACCGCAAACATGTAATCACAGTTATTATGTTTCCTGAATGATGGGACTCAACGATTACGTCTTTAAACGTGTCGGCTCCTTGACATTTAATAGCACATAAGATGAGTTGCAGGGAGACATATGGATAGATTATAGAATTATCACCGCTGCCAAAGTAAACCTCTTTTTCAGTCAAGCAAGTAACTCAAAACAGATTTTCATCTTTGTGCCAAAATACACAGAATATCTACATAATCTCCATGTGCTTATAGCAAAGAGACACTGAAGCAGCTGCTAACACAAGCAGTTCTCCCGGTTCACTTGTGCTGTTCACTGCTTTCATCAGCAGAGGGAGACTGAATCACTGTGAGGTTTATGGTGGGGTTCAGTGGGACACCAGCCTCATTACAGTCCAAAGCACTTGGGTCACAGGACTGTCACTGGCATGCACACACATGCACAACACACACGTATCAAATGAGAGACAGGCAGGGACAACAGGCAAACAGGATGACAAACAGTCCATCCAGGTCGTCATAGGAAACGGAGCCTAAATATTTTGTTAGAATAACCTGCAGCAAAGTGCCATGTTGCAGACAGAAGTTTTGAACATGTAGCACCACCCACCTCTGTAGTCAAAATGGTGTTTTCATCTAATATGCCGATTTACTCATTTATTCATTAAACATCTTTGTCAAACAATAATTGAATAAAGATAAAATAACACAAACTCGGTTACCCCCTGCAGTGGCTCCAAACTTTTACTTAAAGCTAAGTTATTTGTTATGTATTAACAACATTACAGTGAAAATACTGTATCAATAGACCTTACTCAAAAAGATGGTTGAATTAAAATACACAATGTAAAATAAATATGAAGGCAAGTAGAACGGTGACAGCAGTACTTAAAATGGATGAAATTAAGTGATTTTCTAATGTCTGTGTCACTCTTCATCAACACTTATAAAAATATATAAGTACAATAAAATCATAAATTCAGCCCAGCACAAGGCAAAAATGACCTTGAGTCAAGAGCCCTGCCTTGACCGGTATTCATTTTTCTATTCTTTGGGTGAACTTGAAGTGAAGGGTCATCCCACTCTGACAAATCATTTACCTGCTTCCTAGACCTGAGAAGAATGGAGAGGGACTCTCCCACCCCTGGAATCCAGACTCTCAGCTTGTCTAATGTGGGCAAGGTTTGAGGGTCACAGAGTTGAAAAAGTCCCATTCAGGTTAGCTACATATTTACCACAGAATATCTGGGTCTGATGACTTATATAAAAAATAATAACCACAGCAATCCAACTATGAAAACAAAAGGTGCTGTAGAAAACCCATTAGACATGATACAAAATTTAATTTTAATAGCTTTCTTCTCTTTGAGGTAGAGAAACGGGTCATTTTCAGGCACCAGGTGGCTACAGGTCAGAGAATTGGGCTTTTTGGCTGGAGGGTGACAAGTTTGACTCCAAAGACCAGCTGGGATGATCTGGATTGGGGGGAATAAATGTGTGAGAGTGTCGTTTTATTTTGACAAACTGGCACGCAGATGTCCTTAAGCAAGGCACTTAACCCTGAAGTGGAGCTGCTCGCTGGCGAATGATAAATGACTTTGAGGGTCGTTACTGGGTTGAGTAGGTCAACCACTTGGCTCTAGTTTAATTTATGTTTTGAACACTTATGTATTAATGGACTGAATGGCTATCTCAAATCACAGCTGTGTGCAGGTCATATCTATTGAATGTTTCTACATAATTGCTACCTATGTTCAGGCTGATCAAATGTGCTGTAACTGGTTAATATTTCTGTTTCTGAGCACGCCAAGTTAACGGTCCATTGAAAAAACGAAAGAGGAAAAAAGTTCATATCTCATTTTTCCTTTGTTAAATACCAGTTGGAGGAGTCTGGAGGTGGAGAGGTTACTAGAGGAATTGCAAATACCAGCTGTTTCGCTGTGACTGCTTACCAGGACAGTACACGACAAGCCTGAACTTTTCCTTCTTCACACACCTGATGCACATGAAAGAGGCCAAGGGGTCCAATTTGGGGCCAAATTCTGAGCCATATTTTGACACCTCATGAAAAAAAAAGTCAGATTCCAATCAAAGTTGTGTTGAAGTAATTCAACCAAACAAAATAACCCTCTATTAAACCGCAGCTTCTGTCAAACCACTGGCTGAGGATCAGAAGGTAAATAATTTCTGCTTTTGCAACATCAGCTCATCACCAATCAAACAGAAATCCTGATGGTTGCCACCTGATCGGTTACAGTGGTGTGTCTGGGGAAGGGTTGGCCATCTGGTGATGACAACGCTGTCATTCTCACTTCCCACCAAGATGAAACAACGTGAGGATCGGAAGTCCGGCATTAGGAGTGTTGACTTTGGGGATTAGGATCCATAACCGGATGGGCAGAAAGAGAACAAATTATCCAGATACTTCTTTGAGAGGCATCTGTAAGTGACTGCAGAGAAATGGAAAACACAACTGACATCCTTTAAATAGCCCTTTGACCTTTCTGTTTTCTCTCAAAAAGGCTGCGTCTGTTAGTCTGTGACATGTCTGTGCAAATACAGTACACTGCATTTGTCTCCTGAGGATTTATTCATGCACATATTTACTTTTGCGTGAGTGGTTGTTGTTTTTATTGTTACTCTTTCCCAGATGAGAACATGCACAGTGAGTGTGGGTTATGAGAATTTCTGCGTATAGTGTAATCTCAGGGAAATGGTGCGCTGGGAGAAACTCCTGATCCTGAAGCATGAACATCAGAGCAAGCAAACAAAAAAACATCAACTCAACTCAACAGTCAGCGTACCCAGCCTTTGATGAAGGGTGAGACTTAATTTAGATAATAATAAGAAATGCCGTAGAGACTTGAAAAATCCTGACTTGCCGCCTTTAATCAGCATTGTAGCAAGAAATGACATCTTTAAAGCAGAGTGAAAAGGGATGCTGAAAAAAAGCCAGATTCTTTAAAGGTAAATTAAGCAAGATGCAAGCCACTGAACCCTCATGTGAATCCGAGAAAGATTGGGAGTTTGTTTGGGTTCGCTTCATTCAATACGGCATTAAAGGCAACATTAACACGATAACTGAAAGAAACTCATTATTGTGGCCAGGTTCTCTTTCATGTGGGATTTGACTTCATGTTTAACTTTTGTAATGATTCTTCTTGAAATCGGTAATTGCGCTGTCTGCCCACATTATTTGAGAATTTCCTGTCACACACATTGAAAGATTTCGGCTGTTGGTCTTTAATGTTTCTCACCCGTGTAATAAAATGCACAGGCAGGCATGGCAGACATGGCTGGTAAACTTGGCTTCACTACAAACCAACCATCACCTCTCTGCCAGGAATGGATCGAGACGGTGATGCGCCGAGACATGCATTTACAGGAGTGTTTCTTTTTTCATTCCTTGCACGGATCTGAAGCAACATTAGCAGCTATTTATATTCATCTCACTCTTTGTGCGCACCACAAGAGTCAAGACTCTTTTGTCTAGTTTTACGAATCTGACTTGTGCGACATATACACACATTTTGTCAGAGTCTTACCGCTACCGTTTATCCTATCCTGTCATACCATTGTTCAGAGTAATACAAGTTTATCTGTAAAGTTCATTATGGAGTTAAAAAGTAATCCATGTGTCAGAGATGGAGCACAACAATCAAAACAAAGCATTCCGATTCATTACAGATGATATCTCAGACTGTGTTTATTTCCACTCGCTGACTCACGGCAAAATTAGTAAAACTTTGTTCTGCTGTTGAAGAGCATGAGTCAGGATAAGCAGGGGAAAATCGGAAACGTCTACTACTTGCGAACAGATGGAGGGGAAGTCCAGACGTCTGTGTTACTAGACAGTCAATAACACCCAGGACTGGCCTTTCCGTGCGAGCAGAATTTGCAAACATTTATACCCATGCAAACATTTACGTCATGTTCACGAAGGTGCCGGCATTAGACAACACATTTATTTGTCCAATCTGTTCAGCTTTAAGGATAGAGAAGATTTGGAGACATGAAACAATGATTTTATCTTGGAAGGGGCTCTGAGACACTAAATCTGATGGCATGTCATCTGTAGCTAGGTGGTAGTGCTGGGTGGGAACCACCCAGGTGGTAATTCTAGCTAACAAAGCACAGGTGAGTTTGTCTGCTTTTGACACTTTGAGGTACAGTAGGTGTGTGCATGTTAAGGTGTGTCCACGCACTTGCACCTCCACAAGGCAAAGTCCAGTTGACGCTGAAGCATGAATTAAGCCTTGGACTTTACAAATCATTGGGTAATTCCAACCAGGCCATTTCCTCAGCCTCTTAATCCCAAAATGAGTGAAGCATGTGTTTAAACATCAAAAGGTCCCGGGACTGTGGCCGTTAGAGGAGCATTCTTCTGTGACCATGCCAATGAAAGGGAGTCATTTCCAGAAGCTTTACTCAGCCGACCAAGCGTTAAGTGCCCTCAATTGGTCTATTAGAAAAAAACAAAAAAAACAAGATAAAACAACTTTTTTGGTTTTGTGGACACGTGTAAGGCACAGTCATCACCACATCATGCTGAAATTTTTCATTTTTATTTGGCTTCACATACCTGCTCATTAATCATACTCCCAACCAAGCGTGTCTGAGATCCACCTTTACTTTGGTATCCACTTTTTATATTCACAATCCACAAAAACATAAATTAAAATGAATGAGGAAACAAACCTCATACTTACACAGAGTTAGGAAAATGCTTATTACCAGACTACTACTGAACCTCTACTACTGAACCTCAACTGTAGTGTGTCACACTCACAACTATATATACTGTATATACAACCGTATCTAAAATGATCACAAAATATTGGGTTGCAATTGATCTGGTGCCACCACTATCTGTTGACTGGTGGTCTTAAAATGTACCAACCAAAGAGTGGGCTAGAGCACACATGCGCTTCCTAATAACCTTTGCAGGTTTGTGCATTTGAGCATGATATTTCAGCAAATACATGTTTGGGACGTTCTGAACGCGGCAGTAGATTATACTCCAAGTGGGGTTTGGAATGTTCTTGAGGCTGCTTTGGCAGATTTTTTTTCCCCACTGTGATGTCAAATTGGAAACCACCATTACCATGATAAATTCAAGCTGCTCATTCTCGCTTTACAGCCATCTTTTCAGTCTGTGGGGGGGTGAATGTATGACACTCAAACAATAGACTTTGGGTGGAATATCTGTACTATAGAATATTAGTCACTGTACACCCGCCTCACATCATTGGCTGGTAACAATTTTGGCATCTTTTTTTTTTTTTTTGGAAAACAAAGAAGATAGTTAACGGCTGTTCTGAGGGTATTTCCACAATCCTTTGGATGTAATGCTACATGAGAGTAACAGACTGGGGCTAGGCTCGCTGCATGACTCCACCTCATGAACACATGCAATGGCAAGAGGTTCGGCACAGAGCCCTGAGGTGCACAAAGCATTCGCAATACATATTCACAAGGGTAGCAAACACACTTTACACACATTTTCCGATAAAAGGGATAAAATATCAAAGAGAATTGTTCTCTTAGTTCAGCAGGTCTGTTCTGAGGACTGGAACAGGGATAAAAAAAAAAAGAGGAAATTCTGTGGCTTTGCATGCTCAGTGGAACTTCATCTCCATAATCTACTGTAAGCAAAGAAACTGTTTGCAGATGAAAGCCCTCATGCAAGACAAGACAATACAAGCATGCAAAGGCAGTGGTAATAAAACCCAAGGGGAGTGCTGACACTATCAGAATGCGGCAGACTATCGAAAGCCACAAAAATCAGGTTAATGGGTGAGGACACCAGCTAAATGAGTTCACCTCCAGAGCTATGAGCTACGACATTTTTTATTGTACTTGGGCAACTTAGCGGTGCACGGAGCCACCAAAGCAGTGTTGAAGGAAAATTACTCAGTGATTTGTGTATTCATAATCTTAATTAAATACTGTTTGCCGTTGCTATAATGATAACGACAGCTGTTGACAGAGTGTGGTACAATTTCTAATTATGTTTGCCATACCTCTTGGGCTCATTTACTCCCTCTTAATTCCAAACAGGATGACAAGGGTTTCATAAACATGTAATTCAGTGGTAAAGGATTTATTCACTGAATGAGAACCAACCTCTCATGCCTTGTAGACTGTATGCAAACAATATTATCGGGCTACTGCAACATCTTGACTCAACTTCACAGTTTCAAATCATTTCAAATATGTTACAGTACACATGGTGAACCAAGATGGTTGCATGTTTATTGCTTCTGTTCCTCTGAGCTGTGTTTTATTCTTTCAACTAATGCAGTGGCTTACATTCCCTTTAGTTATAGCAGATCTCACCTTCCCTTAATAACACCCTAGTCAAGCCAGCAGACAAAACAAAGCGACCATAACACTACTGCAAGATTTAGGCTTCCTGTTCTAAAATGAAAACAATACTATGTATTAAACAGTTATGGTTGACCATTTACACCCTCTACTTTGGAATTCAGACCAGGAAAAATGGTCGTAAAAGATGTAAAGTGGTTCTAAAATCTCCGTTGCACAGGAAGATATCCTGACTTTCAGTCCCTAGTATGGGTCCTTTAAGAGCTCCTTCAACAGTTCATGAGTGTGGCCATTGAGTATACTCGTATCACACAGGAACTATTTGATGCCCGGGAAAGGAAAGGATTGTTTAGATGCCGTGTCTAAGCTCTGTAAACATCTAATTGAGTACGATTTTAATTGGACTGAACCAAAGAGCAAACTGAGACAGACAAATTATCTCAGACCAACAAAGGTCTTTCTACAGTGTCCATCTTTTCACTCACAGCCCTAAAAAGCCCTCCACCCCCAGCCCCAAAGCCCAAAGTGAAAACATTCCTACTTAAATTATCCCATTAGAACAAAAGAGCCTCCCTACAAAAAAGGGGACAAAAGAGTGGGAAAAAAAGCATTCCAATCATGTTGGTTCAGGCTTTGCAATACCAAAATACTGCATTTGAAAGAGGAACGGCAGGCAGGCACACCGAAAGTATCGCCCCTGGGCTTTGGTTTTGTGTGGTCATTGAGAGTGGGTGGAGTTTTCTACCACCTACAGCCTCCTGGAGACAAGACAGTCTAAATCAGTTCGACCGTCTGTCAGAAATACATGTGCAGTGCACTTTATCTCTTTGACATAAATGGCAATCAACAGTCTTACTTATTAGTTTTTCTACTCAAAACCATCCCACAAGCTTCTTATATATTTGGTCGTCCAGCACAAGTAAAGGTAGTTTCCAAAAACTACGACCCTGAGTCATAAAATGAGAATATCAGAAAAGCATTAGTCATCACAAACGCCTCCTATTTCCTATAAGAAGGAAGAAACTGCTGCAAATAATGAATCTTTATTCTGCAAAGCAGACTTCTGCAGCGTGGGAGTCATTGGATCAAGTGTCACTGATTGATAAAGCAGGGCTGAATAATTTCTGTGGGATTTGGGACAGGGAAAAGACGGAGGTGTGTTCGAACCACATGTGATTTACTTCACATCCTCACCACTTTCATGAAGCAGCAGGAAAAATACAGCTGAGTGTAGGAGTGGAGGCTGTGGCAGAATGTGTCCTCTTCCAGACATATAACACAGCAACTGGATTACTATGGGCCTCAATCATTTAAACAGACGTGCAGGGATTTCCTTCATCGTTGCTTTGCATTAGTCATTTTGCTGAATGGCTGCAGATGGCCGCGGCAACGTTTTTTTCACTGCAAGGATTTGAAGAAGGGATTACTCCGTCGTCTCAATTCAAATGCAATTCATACACTCCCCAAAGTGTCCCAAAATTAACATCTTAAATACATTTAATAGGCAAAATAATAAACATGGTGTCAAAATAATGATCTACAGTGCAGTTAAATAGCATTACAAGTGTGTTTTGTTGCTGCGCTGACCTTTGCTGCAAGAGTGTTTCACGGCTACAATCATACTGGATGAACAGCGAAAGGCCAGTTACTCCCACAATTTTAGGACAATGATGCTAAACATACAGACAAGGATTTTTTTATGGCCTAACAGTGAAAAAGTCTCAATAGGCCAAGGTCAATCACCTGACCTCAATCCAACTGAGCATGTGTTTTATTTACCAAAGACCAGATGGACACCAAAGACCCCCCAGAAACATTTTCACAAGATGTGAAGCTGGCTGCAGTCTGGGCCTGGCAGAGCATCAAGCACTGAACAGTTTCTTTCATACTGTCCAAACTTGTTTGAATCAGGAAACAATCAAAGTACATGTAAGCAAGATTAAGTATCTGAAGAAGCAGTTGACGCCGTCTTTCAATACTTGACAGTTTTTGATACTTGGTGCTAGAGACATTTGTCACCCTGTACCTAAAAGTTTTACACCTGGCTCTGGTTCTAAGTGTAGACACTAAATAACGGTAAAACCAAACAAATCAGCCATCACCAAAAACTTACAAGGCAGCAGTGAAAGACACAGGAAGAGTCCTAAAGGATTGTGTCATCTCGACACAAAGCTACCTTTTAAAGTCTGGGTGGGGTGCACATCTGCATACCTGCTCTCTTTACTTGTCCTTCGCTCTGTCCCCTGCGAGTTAACTTTTATGACCCGGTCCGAGGAGAAATGCAATGGGTGTGGAGGACACTTAAATGTACACAGACTGTCCTTGTAGACGAAAGACAACACTGGGAAGGCTACGTCCTTTCATCCCCAGACATCAAAGATTTGAGAGAAGTGAGTGGGCAAACCCTGACCCGCAAGTACAGAGCTGAGCGACCAAAACATTCCACCGCTCTCTCTCACACACACACACACACACACACATCGGGGTATCATTCATCAGCAGCGGGCCACCGCAGCAGGAAAACTGTCCTCATTGCTACATAATGGTCTGTTGTCTTTGTACTGGGGTCGACATCATGCACTGTGACTGTCAGTGTTTGCAACTTTATAATCCTATTGTGCGTTTCTACTGACTGTTTCAACTTTCTTCTCCTTATTCTTGTAATGGCCATGAAAGTTGGTGCAGATGGTGGCCCGGGGATGAATCCCGCAGAGTTCAGTGATCCCCTGAAAACCTCAACAAGTTTGACACTTGTTGTTTTTGAACTCTCTTCACAACTTATTAGAGGGTTTGTCATCAAATTTGTTTCTCTTTGGTTCGCATTTATAACCACAGATATTCTGATCATATCTGATGCAAATCTGTGCTAACCAGAGGTAAAGTAACTTTTATTCAGTATACATTTTAACTGACCGTTATCACACATTTACAGCAGTTTTACTTGTACTTAAATTAAAGTATCTTCACAGTAGCAGTACTTTTACAGCTCCAATTATTTAGAAGACATTTTGACTTGGTCTTGGTCAATCTGTCCAGGCTGCCTAAATTAAGACAGATGAATTCTGGTAACGATTACTGCCACATGCCTAGCATTTAGTTTTTAGGTTTCATCTTCATCTTCAGATTGAAAAATCAAATTTCGAGAGATTCCAAAAGGAGTTTTTGAAAATGTGACAGCAGCCTTTAGCTGATCTCACTGGTTAAAAACTGCACAATACAGGCTCACTTAGTCACTTGGATCTGTGTCAGAAGAGGAACACAAGTCAGACTGGGACACTCTGAGCAAAGGGGGAACACAGACTAGATTTCCTGTAGTCTTTCGGTTGGATGGTGGGAGAAGTAAGAATACATGGCTATTGTCTGCTCTGAGGCATTCCCCACAAGCTGTGACTATTCACCAAGGCGATTTCACTGTGTCTCCGTATGTGTGTGTGTGTGTGTGTCTGTGAAAGAGAAAGCATACTGACCCCTCACTTTGACTTTAGCCACTGAGCTTGTGGCTATTTGGACTCACTGAGGGGGAGCAGAGATGAAATGAAGTCAGGACTTAGGGATGGCGTGAGGGAGGGGTAAGGGGACCATTTTGTTCTGAGTGACAGAAATCCTAAAAAAAACACGAACACACACACACACACCAGAATTTGGAACCACACACACACACACAAAGCTTAATGCCATGGCATTTCTGGCAGCAGAGAAAGGTGAACTCCAGTTGGGAGGAGGAGGAGAGTGTGTGTGGTTGTGTGCGTGTGTGTGTGTGGCCTCGTTTTCTTCTCTCTGACAAACAATGCACTATTCAACTGCAGCATAAATACAACAAAAGCTACAAAAAGTATGCCGCAGCAGCTACAAATTGTTACCGGAAGAACATTCAGAGGCTGGATTTTCACAAAGCCAGACAGAAGAGAATAATCAAGCCAACATGAGCGATTTTCAAAAGCTTCATGCAGTACCCAAATGAGGTGTCCTTCTCTTCTTCATTTCAAGCTCAACATTCACCGCCAAGCTTTAGATGAAAATAATTGTCCAGAACAACTTCAAGAGTTTACGATGAATGGCAAACACATTTCTAACCTCCTCCTTCTTCAAGAAAAACAGAACAATGATCCCACCTTCATAATAAAAGTCGAGGAAACTATCAGTCACGGCTTGTTAGTATGTGATGAGTGTTCATACGCATTTAATAACCCCTGGGACAGGTCTGGGCTTCTACTCAGATGACCTTCAGTGGACCAACTCCAGATTTTGGACTTTTATGAGGAAGGAAATCATACAGCTCTCAGGTTTCACTGGAAAAGCCAATTTAAGCACTTAATTTGCAGGTACAGTAGGTGAAACGTTTTGGCTCTGCCATTTTAACCTGCACAAGGTAAGAGGTGCAGACATCTCTGCCTCCTCGACTTAATAAGGAGGCCAATCTTACAACTATGCCGCTTTTGAGCCTAGATCAGACCTATTAGGTAACGCTGCTGTAACCCAATAGGGCCGCTTCGCTGTATGGGCTGAGCGGCTGAGCGGCGGTATGCATGGCCGGAATGTGTCCAAATACCTGAGCGGTGGCAGGAAGAAAGAGGCGTATGGAAGGTAAGGAGCAGGAAGTGGAGGCAAATGCACACCTCATGTGAGCCAATAGCTCCCGATGGCTTTTTTTTCTGCCGACACTGTTCAAACACTATTAACAACACACTGACACTGACGATACCCACACATCCACCTTGTCCTATATTCTTTGAAAAATCGCCTGCCATCAGCTCTCCACTGAGTTCATCAAGGGGTAATTTGTCGCCAGTGTACTTTTCACCCCATTGTGAATTTCCAGTGATGTATTAAACTCTTGGAAAGTAGCCAGCCTCTTAAAGCAAGGCCCCTGTGGACCCCTGCTCCCCCCACCCACCCACTCACAAAGACACACCTCACCAGTCAACTCTGTTTTTTTTTGGTCCGAGCCTGAGACACAGTTAGCAGCCTGAAGCAAGACTTGGGTCTCAGAGGGTGGGGAACTGAGAGGTTTGACTTGCCCTCAGGGTAAGAATACTGCAATGACGTTGGGGGTAAAAACCCATCCATCACTGTAGTGTTACAACAGCTTCAACATCACACTCTGCAACTTTACAGTACAGAAAACATGTCTTAATTGATGCTCCCTTTGTGGTTTGTTGCACTATATATATATCGACTAGAATTGGTCTTTACTCTCAAACACAAGGTAAATTCTTGTCTGGATCCTTATCAGTAAAACATTTACACAAAGTAACTGACAGGACTATGAAAAAAAACAAATTACATCAAATCATCTTGCGGCTATGGGAAAACATACTGTTGTAGACCACAGAGAGTAAAACACTTCAGCAGGCAGACGTCTTTCAGTGTTTTTTTTTAAAGCTGCAGACGAGTTGAAGCCTGTAATGGCAGAGGTGGGTTGTGTGCCTCCAAACTGATGCTGCATCGCGTCCCGTTTTTTCTTAGGCCAAGATCATCAGAATTTGATCGCGGTCAATACAATATCAGGTGTCAGAATTAGGTTAGGCGACCAGACTTCTCACCACCATCCAACATTGTGAGGTTTAACAAGAAGGTTTGACCTCTGTTCTCATCAAATGGGATTCAACATGTTAATAACACAATACTTGGTACGTTTTTGAAGCTTTAAAAAAACTAAAAGACCATTGTCAGCAAACCATATTACTCCAATACTTAAACCTCCTCTCCAAACAAGAATGAAGAAAATGGTACATTTCCATTTTTTTAAAGGTAAAGGTGACATGGACAGCCACATCTTGACCATTGTGTGATCAAGTTAGAGGGCCAGGTAGATCAAAACTGAATTGTTCCCAATTTTCCCTTAAACACTTGCATTCAGTGAGATGAAACACAGATTCTTTCCTGATTGCACATATCTGACATGAGTGTGAACTTGTAAGAGTCAGATTTCATCAAAACAACAAAGAACTTAACTTTTCCAAGTTAAAAGATAAAAGAAAGGAAACAGATTGTACTCAGTCCAACCAGAAACTGCTTTTATAAAATAAACAACAAAACAATGCATCTAAACCACAGACCATAGGGTTCACACAATGTGTGCTTGAGCTCTCTAATCTTCCCACTTGACCCATTTTAACAGCAGCTTCGTAGCCCATTTTGCTCAAACAAAAAAACTCCAAGAACATACCAACAAGGGAGTGGTGGAAAAAAAATTCCAGTTTGATTCTGTTCAGGCAGACTGAGGTTTTGGTAACAGCAAAAAAAAATGTCTGATACAGTATCACTTGTTAAGAAATAGAAAGCATGTTCACAGGAATTCACAATGATAACGCCATTTCAAAAGCTCACTGACTTAAATTTGTGAGAGTTTCAAGATTTAACTGTTTGTCATAACTGTACTCTGATACCCTGGACAGATTCAGGAAAAGGACCCAGCCAATGTGTGGCAGTGATTAGACATTTCTTGGTTGGTTTAATGAGCGTCAGCAGGTTTTTCCAAATGATAATGAGTGTCTGCAGCTGAGCTCAAGACAGAATTTTCCATCAAAAAATGATGATTCAGCTCATCAATCAACTTTTTTGTAACCTTACATTAACATCAAAGAAACCCAAGCCCAATTTACCTCAGGTGACTGTAAAACCTTGCTCTGACTCACTGATATTTTGTCTGAATACATGCCCTTGAGCAGGAAAATTATATTAGTCATGTTGGTACATTACAAGATGCTTCAGTTTGACATTAGAAACCATAATCAGTTCTATCCAGTGGTAGCACTTCATATAAATTTTCATATAAATTGTGTTTTTGTTTAAATTATCTAACAGTGATTGTTGAAATCTGTTGAGTAGCTAATGCTAACTAGCCAGCTGCTTCCAGATAATCAGACTGATGTCAACACAAACAGTGCAGATGAATTAGAGAGCAGACTTTCATTTAGTACAGAGCAGAACACACTCAGCCGTAATACTTGTCTGTGCTCAAAGTTATCATCAAAACAGACGTGCAAGACTTAGTTGAAGCATCTCGTACTGACAGTACATGCCCACCGTAGCTATATGGCCAGGTATCTTTTTTTAAATATGCACATTTTGCCCTGAATAAATGTAGATGTGTTTAGAGGTTGTGCCAAAGAAAATAAATCAGCTGTCAGACAACTGTATAAATGGAAAATGTGTGTATAATTTAGCCTATGATGTGCACTTTACACATTTTATATTCAAGGACACAACTGTGCTTATTCATTTGTTAAAACATATAAAAATGAATACAAAGATCTGCTATCTGCAGTGTTGTTTCCTTCTTGCCAAGGCGAAACCCTTTAGTGGGGAAGCGTACCAACAGTGGTTTGGACGTAATAAAACAGTCCTTAAAGATGGTCATCTTCTACACCATAGTTTAATTTGTAAATCAGACAGCATAATAAGAATCATAGTGTTAAATAAAATAATTGTGTGATTTTTTTTTTTTTTTTTTTTTTTTTTACAAAACACTAAGGAGCTTAACAGACCTCTCTAGAACTCCATAACTTGCCGTTGCTTGTTGGCTCTAGGAGTCAAAAGGTACATTATGGTCACATTCCAAGACGTGCTCATATCTAATAAAATAGAGGCCCACCTCTTTGGCGTGTAGACTGTCCACTGACAAACTTCCCAGGTTATCAGCATTCTTAAGATTCTCCTGCCAGTCACACAGGACAATTTATTGACTGACCATCTAACAACCTTGATGCAATGCCTCAACACACAAAATCT
>JBCAUF010000476.1:1198280-1227813 GCA_038406115.1 Haemulon aurolineatum
TTCCACCATTGGTCCTCTGCCTCACTACACTGCCAAGCAATAATGGACAAAAGGGGACAAAGGGATGCTTTCTCTAAGATTCTCAGCAATGCATGACAGTTGATGTGACGCGGCACTTGACTTTAGGGTAAACAGACATATTCATAAGGGTAAATGGACTTTAAACAGCGGCAGACAACAACATAAACTATTGTTTTCCCCTTCTTTGCGTCATTCTCTCTTTTTCATATTTAAGTCTACTACCCGAGATTAAATCAAACTCTGAGAGCACCTGGAAAGTCCAGCTCTTAGATTTTGACAGATACAGTGAAGACAGGCCATGTCATCGAATCCCATACCTCACCCAAAGTCCCACTTCCAGCAAGACCATACGAAAGTGGAGGACAGAGGTATAGGACTCGGCAAATCCCTCTTTTGTCACAGGAGCTCTAGGCTTGATGGTAATCTCCCCGTCCCATGGGATTCTCCTCAGTTCACACCCCCATGGTGTGAGATTTGTGAGGGGGTAAGTGCCTACAGACATGGAAGCTCTTGAAGGACGGGTGAATGAGTGGAATTCAAGGATGCCATGAAAAGCGGCCTGAACATCATGAGAGTCAATCAGAAGATAAGAAGACGTGGAGTGCGAAAAGAGGGATATAGCGACAAAGTGAGGTTTGAAACGCACAATGGCATTCCCGAGAGGGGCCTCGTGAAATGCTGAATGGTCTATTCATTCATTAAAAAATGCATTGGGAGGTAGCGGGTGCTTCTGTTAACAGTGTTAAAATATCTGCATCTGCAGAGTACACGTCATAACTGTAGACATGTGGTGGTCTCTATTAGTCTTGGTCATTCTGGATGAGTCCGGGTTCATGGAGAGCGAAAAGCTTATGGTATAGATTTCTTAGGACAAGAGAATGTAAATGGGTGGAGGGGGGGTCTCTGGTTTCATGCTTCCCTGTGTTCTGCAGGCTGTCAGTGAGGACAAGTGAACACTCCCTAAAGCTGGAGACAGGGACAAAGTGCCAGGTAGACAGATCCGGTTTCCTTTGCAACGACCAAATACGGCTTTGTGGTGGAAAAATCTGCACCTGGTGGCCATGGAAACCAGTGTTCACCCAGGCTGCAGCCTACAGTGCTGACAAACTGACCACCATGAGCACAAGTAAGCCCAACTTGAAACACAATGTCTCTGAAGAGGCTGAGTATGTCATCATTATACTTTATAATCTACATGTATCAGAAATGTTGTCATCAGAAATTGTACATATTGTGATTTTGGTGGTTGGCATGTCTATAACTACAGTTTCTCATTTACAGTACACTACAACAGCTGTGACAGATTTCATTGTGGGGTTTTGGGTTTTTTTTTTGCTGCTTCACCTTCAAGTTGCTTGCTCCAAGAGGCTCCAAGTGTAGTACTACTACTGCAACCAAGTTTATGGAATCAAAATACACACATATGAAGAAGCTATCTAGCTACAGCACTTTTACATCCCTTTTATGATATGATGTATAATGCAACCACTGTTTGGTCCAGATGTCTAGAAAAGTACCTTTAAATATGAGAGGGGCATGGCTCAGTTTTACTTTTCAAAGTGTTTTTCCATCTTGCTCTGTGTTCAGATCTTTAAAACAAAACCTTCATGCAGTCCTGTTATTTACAGAACTACACCTCACACCTTCCTCTAACTGTTACCTCGATCGCGGCTGGGAAAGACAAGCAAATAAGTGAGGGTTTCACCACAAACAGGAAAGAGGCGCTGAGAGGTAAGAGGGCACTCAGTGTGCCATTAGTCCTGGAGATAGTTGGGTGTACAGAGCAAGTGGCCCTACAAATCCTCTTCTCTTGGAACACAAGCAGCAATTATGGTGTCCCTCTGTATTTTGCCGCTGTCAACCCAGCATTTTGACATCAGGGACAGCATGAGAGAACAGCCGAGCGCACCTGAAACACTGAGTGTGGGGAGCACATAAAAATACAAATAACAGCTGTCAGCGACATTCAAAAGGATGCTCTGCCCTGAAAAGCAAGATGATAGGGGATCTTAAACACAGAACAAATACTATGCAAAGCCCTGCATTTATTCACACATGGGAGTGCTAACAAGGCCAGATTTCTATTTCATGTCACTCTTCAGACTGAGATCCAAAAAAAGAAAAGTCCAATACAGTCCAGTCATGTGGTTATGAGAAACGGGCAACATCATCCTTTTCAATTATTCATGCTATGCATCAGCCTAACTGATGCATTTCAAATGAATACAGCAAGCAGGAGCCTGCTTTCTTATGGTAAATCACCGTTAGTCCTCAATGTTTCCTTCAATTTGATTAGGTGGCTGCCAGATAGAGGTTATCCAAGGACTATGGCCCAGTTCAGCTCCTCCCTCCTCTGACACACAATGAAACACTCACGAACTCTGTCGTTTCAGGATCAAACAGGTGGAGCTCTTTAACTGAGGTTTCAATTCAAAGGCAACAGGTAGCTGGTTTAACTTTCATCACAGTTCATGCTCCATTGTTATGTGTGGGTCAAACGTTAAAATGTTTTGTAGAAATGGTCTAAATGCACCAGAATTAAGGGGAATACGCTTTAATTGATAGATAAGAATCATGACAGTCAGTATCAAAAACAAAGTGACAGTCACATCTACTTTATGTTTTCGATGTGTACACACACACTAATTCAAACCGTGTGTCTGGTGACATGGGGCTGATTCTCAAACTGAGCAATGTTTTTCAATGTCCAGCACAGATATACAAGTCTTCAGATTCACTACAGGATCCAGATGGGCTGAATTAAGTAATCAAAGCAGGATGTGACCACCGTGGTTTTCTTACAAAAACACATCCACATTAAAGTAAACTACGCCCTATCTAGATTTCCTTTTCGGTCTCTGTAGTAAGTGTGTCTCTCATATATGTAGAGATGCTTTTTCATCCTGGTCTTAACAGCTGTGCTGTGTTAGAGTGTGGTCCTGCTACGCTGAATGAGTTTTAAGGGACGGACAGAAATGACCATTGTTGTGACAGTCTTTAAGAAACAGAAAAAGAGCTACATGTTGAATCTCAAGTGTTTTTACAGCAAAACGTTAAATGGGATTTTAAATGGTGTGTTCGGTCCATTACTGAAGCAGCTGAAACTCCAGACTCAAGTAATCAGCAGAGAGCTTGTATCGCACTTGCATCTTGGTGAGTGACAGACAAAAGACAGTTTCCATACTGGCACGAGTAAGAGCATAAATGCATAAAGGAAGTGTCAATCTCTTGTGTCAATTTTTTTTTTACAACAAGCCAGACAGGGAGGTACAGACATCCACTTGACATTTTGAATGACCCCCACCCACAACCTCACACACACGTAAGCCACCGCTGAAATTCACAACCTCCAAACTCACAGATATATACATCGCCGGTGCAGAGGTTTAATGACCGTTTAAATGCCGACGGCTGCCACAATATAGCAAAACAATGCCAGATGGAACTTCGAAGCCTTGATTTGAGGCACCTCCAAAGATGTCGATCATGAATAAGTAGGTTTACTGACTAGAAAATCCCGGGATTAGACATCACAAGGTTCACTGAGTCAACAGAATCTGTGCACAGTCGGTCCATTTATTTCATTTGAGTGTTACATTGATCCTAACAGAGGCTGCAATCTGTCTTTCACCACAGAAAACCTGACTTTTATTTTTAAAAGTTTGGTCTTTGGTCTAGCACACACTGTAAAGGGTGGAGTTTACAACATGGTGTCTTTTGAGGAGTTCATCATTCATGAATTTCCACCATTGAGAATCTGTGTTTCTGTGACTTTTCAAATAACACTGAGTGCAGAATCATGTGTATTTTACAAATTACATTTTTTTGTGCATGTAAAGTTTATTGTCTTTTTTGTCCTACATATATCCTTTGTGGCATCTTGGATGTGTAAAATTGACAAAATGGGTGTGAATAGCAGCCTAGGTTTACCATTGTATTCATTTTAATAAAAGCAAAAAAATATTTTTTTGTTCATACTAATAATCACCTACTCTTCACTGATCTTGCAGCCCCGTCCTTCTGTCTCATCAGAGCTCTCACAATGCAGATCTGAATTAGCTTTGTGGTCAGTGAACAAAGTAATGCTTCATTAAAATGCTGCTATTCATTGGCTACCACCTGGACTATCACTAAAGTTAATAGGTGGGGCATCCTGTTGGCACAGTGGACCACAGCACATAATGTGCATGTTACCACAATGTGTCAGGTTTGAACTCAGTCAAGGATCTTCTTTTCCCTCCCAATACGCCTCCAAAGTTCCTGCTTCATCTGATGAAGGCAAAATGTGGTAACTGCAATTGTAGGACTGCAAATAAGAAGAATGAAGGTAGCGATCATTCAAGTTTCTTACCTAAACAGACGTCTCGTGAAAATCAAGATGGTCACCATGGTGAAGCTTAAAACAATCAATTCAAAGCAAATGGATTTTTTTTTTTGTACCATAGTTTAAATCATATGTTAACATTAAAAACTTCCAGTGATCAGTGAAATTGCACATCAAAGTTTGCTAAAGAGCAAAACTGATTTTGGATGCCGCAGAGTATAAACGAGAACAAACAGGAAAGTTCAGAGCGTCATTCTCGGGACACATCTGAGGTATGGAAGCAGATGTTTTCCTGCAAATCCTGCAACTAAACGTGACGTGTCAACACATGTTGGTCAAACAGTGCTCCACTTCAGACCCACTGTCCCATCATATATTATTAGAACCTGGGTATCACCAACCAAGTTCTCAAGAACACCTGATGGAGGTTGCAGAATCACTTTAAACAGGAGCACTGTCAAAAAGCTTGCAACTAATCTTAGTAAAAATATATTCAATACTCAAATGAAGGATTTGGGCTAAATACATTAATATGGGGATTTTAAAATGTTTTGTTATCCTCTCCCAGCACACTGAAAGCCTGTCATCATGTCCCTCCAGTGAAAAGCAGAGAACCCAGAGCCAGCTGTGATTTTTAATGTGGCATCTAATTCAGCCATTAAAAGGCACGGTGGGGTGTCCCCCTGCAGCCATGCCCCTCCCCCCGCCTCCTCCTGCTACCCTCGGGCAAAACCACGCTGGGTGCATGTCAAAGATCACATGACAATAGGGATTCCTGACCCAGCCAGGGACAGGGAATGAATCAGACCTAATTCAACCATGTCGCAGGCAGCCAAAGGCACTGCTCTTGAGGCAGAGCAGCCGGCCTTTTTCAACCTGGACACACACAGACAGGACGACATTCCTGTGAAAATGTTGCACTGTGTTGTGCAGTGTTACTTGCAATATGCTTTTTCAAGTTGTTTGCTTTTTTTTTTTTTTTTACCTTGTTCTGATATTCACTGAAGTTAAAGATGAACTTTTGTCTAGATAAAACATGTTAATATATAAGAGAGCAAAAAAGGAGGCAGATGAATGTGCAACCAATGTTTGATCAAACCCGTTCATAGCACTAGACCGGTTGGGTTTGTTACAAAAGACAATACAGTACACACTGGAGGGGGCTCAGTCACTTTGACAGCACCAAAGAGTGCCTTCTATATGTAATATACTGCATCTACTGTAGCTGGTGGCGATCACAGTCAATCAAATATTAATCAATGTCCTCTCAGTTTCCTCTCCCTATCATCTGACAGCTACACAGTTCCCAACTCAACGTTTACTAAATTAAATGAAGGACATTAGTGAGGTTCAAAGATAAATTATTCAGTAGCAGAAGAGAGTTCTTTCATTCAGTGGCTCATATAGCCCTTTAACACCGTTACCACTGTGTGTGTGCGTAAAAGAAAATTGCTTCTTTGTTCAAATGTAGGCTACAGGCGATATAACAGCTGGAAAGTTGCAAGTTGAGGATTCAGCTCGTGCTCATGGTCGTGGTCATGACACAGGAGGGGAAACAAGCATCTTTCAGTGCTTGGATGCGGCCGCGACAAGCAAAAGTGTGTGGTCAGACAAGAGAGAGGACATGGGACAAACAAAGAAGGAATGTCGGTTTCTGAGCACCACAGACTTTGGACTTGGGAAAACCAGTAAACAGTCCCAGACCTTGTCAGAGTGGACAAACTGCTCTATTTTATCACTCGGCCGGAGCAATGTATCACATCACAGCTTTGTAGCAGCCGTGCTGGTCAGTCAGTTATGCGATGCATAAAAACGTGTTGGAGAATCATCTTTATGAGAGCAAAGACTAAGCAGTGGACAAATACAATTCAAGCCAAAGACAACACAGCAGCGAGCAAATGTCAAGCTCATCGGACAGCACCCATTAAATATAATAACTTACTAATTATTGTGCAACTTTCTCAAGATAAGGTCTGTGAAACATCTTAGTCTGGGCTGGTAGAACTGATGACACACACAGCTTGCAGTTCTACTGTAACAATCTGAATCATCACTTATTCATAAAGGTTTTAAATCAAACGGGTCATCTGCAACAATTACTCCTCTCAGAGGGGTGCTAAATAGGGCAGATAATTTTCAAAAGCCTCCCAGACAGAGTAATTGTTAATGTAAGCCAATGTTTCACTGTGTTCAATCTTTTATTGTCAGGACAACTTTAATCTATTAGAGGATGTATCATCCAAAGTCTTTTAACAATACACATGATTTAAGTGGTGCAAAGAACTGAGGCTAAAACAACGTTATGAATTATAAAAAGGTCTAAGGTACAAACATGCCACCAGAGCCTTTACATTCATGTTCTCAGTGTTAGTTCTTACCTGGCCATTGCGATGCAGCCGGGCTGACGAATATCAGGACGCAGCAGAGAAGGCGCTCCAGCCATGAGGAACACCTGCAGAGGTAGCAAGCAATCACATTCACAACTTCATCGCTTTACTTCAAAACTACCAAAAGAAAAAAGTTGCGATTGAAAAAGAAAAGAGCAAAGTACCTCATTGTCATGTATTCTTTCGCCGATAACGAGTGGGAAATCTACATGGACTTAACACTGGGAGTGAAAAAAAAAAGTGTTCACAGTTTCCTTGGTCCAGCACCGCCGCTGCTGCATGCGGGTAGAACAGCTGATGGAGACGCAGCGCTCTGCTGGAAACAGAGAAGAAGTGTGGAGAGCGAGAGAAGTGACCTGCAGCAGTTCACTGCAGGGACTTCCGCCAGGTCCTAAAAGGGAACAAATTCCACAGATTTTCAAGTCACAGTCCCTTTGTCATGATCAGGGACGCAAAATCATACCACAATAATAATAATACTAAGAAGAAGAATATAAACAATAACAACAACACGTTATACTTTGCACTTTATGTTTATTGATTTTAATACACATCATTATTTTATGCCGCAAACTCATTTTTTATGCTCTATCAAAGTCTAGGTTTTATTTTATTTTTTCTCCTTTTTTGCATTTATTTTTTCATTATTATTGTTAGGTTTTCTTGTTTTTAATTGGACGTTTTAATTTAATTTTTGCTTAAATTGTATCCTATGTTGAGGTGTTTTTTCTTTCCAGTTCTTAATTTTTTTATTTATTTTTTTTATTTTTTTATGTAAGGCACACTGAGTTGCTCCTGGGTATGAATTGAGCTATATAATTAGAGTGCCTTGCCTGATTTTTTTTTTTTTTTTTAATTTTACAAATATTTAAACTTATTTATTTTTAAGTGCACTCTTTCATACTTGTTCCCACGTCTGAACAATGCAGAGAAGACAGACAGCACTCTAAGCACAGATATCCTGTGACAAACCCAACAAACTCAGGGTTATGTCCCTCTGCTGACAGTAGCTGAAGTGGATGTGAATGGCTGAAAAACTACAGCTTGAGCTGTGTAAACCGAGGTTTTCCACCGGAAAATCTTCTGTCATTCATGCAAAGTTTACACTGTCACTATCTTCTCGGGCTGCAGTGTGCCCACAAGAAGGGACTTGACAAGATAATGACCACATGACGTTTCAGTGAAGGCTTATTTAGTTTACTGGTTTATCCTGCTTAGAGGTAAGAAAAAGGTGAGCTGCAGGTGGGAGATGAGAATATGTAATCATACTGGCCAAGTTTGACATACAACATCAATATAAAATCAAACTGCTGAGTCAAACATGAGGAAAGCACAGAATGAGGAATTTGGTCCCACTCACATCTCTAGCCACAGTCCTGACTGATGAAAAGATTAAGCAATTAAAACCATCATAAAACAATCATAAAACTCGAATTGAACCAGTCTTTGTATTTTTCCTGAAAAGCATAGATGATCTGAGCTGAGTTGTGGCATGTTGCACTTACACACGATGGCCACTAGAGGATGAAATTGATTTTCTTTTCAGGACCTGCAGAGGAGATATTTGATCGTTTACTGAACCATTCATCATTGCACTGCTGTCAGTTCACAGAATACACTGTGACTGTGTTTAGTTATTGATGTTGATATAACGACATCATGCTGCTTGTGTTTCAACACAGTCTTGTTCACTTCAAAACTTTTTTTCTACATTCATGTAGAAGTTTTACATGTCAGTTTTTGTGTTTTTCAGTCAGTCAGTCTGATGTGGCTGAATTTAAGCACGGAAAAAAAGTGAATCAGATTTGCTGTTGTTTCTGTTGCCAGAAACAAGAGAGATGACCTAATCCATTTACTGATGTGTATCACGTTGAGGTATGAGCACAGACTTGTACGGATGTCATGTATTGATTTTTATTTTTTTCAGTTATGGTTGGACAGTTTTATAGCATTTATCCTTTACATACACCTTACCCAATTTCCCCCGGGCATCAGTAACATGTTCTGATTCTTTATGACTTCTTTGAGCATATGAGGTGAGTTTGATAACACAACAAAAGGCACTGGGTTCATGTATTAGACTCTGCTGCATTAGTCGCTCTATCTGCAGGCCTCCAGGCGACTGTCTGAACACGTCCACAGCTCTGTGAATGTCTGCTTTGCTCACATTCCAGTGTCAGGGAAAAGAAAGGCAAAATTGTCTGTTAAATGCTATGTTGCAGTGTAACCTTACAGAGAGCAGGGTGGGACTCTTTCCACAAAGAGCAGTATAGTTTTTAGCGCCTACTGCAGCTCTATGATGAAAACATAACTTCAGTTATTAATGTCTGGCATGATGAATGTGTCACAGTTGAAGTGTTTTGGCCTTTTTAGCAACAACTGAAAACAGTAGTTGCTACAGTACGTGATCACGGGTGTTAAAAGTAAAATGACTATTTATTTATTTAAAAATGATTTATTCTTTCTGAATGGGAAGTGACTTGAATCAGTTCAACATGCCTTATCATACAATCTCAACTCACTGCAAATGGTCTTAATGTTAAAAACAGGTAAGTGGGTGGGCTGGTGAATGTACATGCAACTTAATGAAAACAAGCCTTAAACTTAAAACCGTTGCTCTAAATCTATCAACAGTGATACAATGTTGTTTTGTTGTTGCATTGTTGACCCATTTTACCATCAAAGCATTTCTTTAAAAAACTTTGACTTAATTGCTTTATTGGACATCCAAAACGGTCAACATGGCTTCATAAATGGAGTTTGTAGTAGAAAAATGTGTTTGCAACTTATTCTAAATGTGAAGTATCCAAGACGTAGATCCTTAACATGGCAGAAAACAAATAATTGCGATGTAAAAATGCAGGAGTCATGGCATCTTGAGCATCCATATTTTCTCCTACCTAGTGAAACCACGCCCACCGATTGCGTTTCTATGGAAACAACTCTCATGCCAGACATTTTAGAGGCTGTACTGTGTGTAGTTCTGGTTGTATCTGTGTTCTTCTTAGGTTTTTTCATGCTGAAACAGCGGGTTATGAGCTGTTGTTTCCCCGATGAACATGCCTGCCCGGCCTGATGCTGCTCTTCTCGGAGTCACTACTCGGTGGCTGATTTTCGCTGCTGGAGCTTTGATTTAGGCAGAGTACAGACTGCCAGATGGGCAGCCACTGGACTGAAATTGTAGTTTAATGTAAACTAGGTTGAGAATAATATCGACACATCCTGAGAACGTCCTCTGTGTGTGTTGTGAGCTTCTCTGTTCTTTATTGTGGTTGAATGTCTGGTAGCACATACATGGTGTAAGTCCTTGTCTGTCCCTTTCACAAGTTTTTTCAACGTGATGGCTTGGTAAGAAACCTTCTCATTTTAGAGCTCAACACAGTAAATTAAATAAGGTTCTGAAAACATTTCAAGCAGAAAAAGACCGCCTAATTTTACAAAATCATCTGAGTATTATAAGCAGCATGTATTCACTTGTGCACTGTTTTTTTTCTAACTTTATTAAGTAAACACCGCGCACATTTGTTTTGGTCTGAGAAGCTGCTCAAGGGTGACATCTAGTGGCTTAAGCAGGTCACCTACAGCACCTTTAAAGGGTTAAGCATCAAGATTTTATCAAGATTGTATGATGCCTATGCTTCTAAAAATTTATTTCAACATAAAATATGATATATTCAAATATATGCCTTTTAAACAAAACTGACCTGTGATTGGCAGATTATCCAATATGTAATTTAAACAGATCGATATGCGCAGCAGTTTGAGAATGCTCTTAAAGTCTTTAGTTGTTTCACACACATCGTGCACGAGCATTTAAAGAAATTGTTCTTTGGGGGATGATTTATTCACAGCAACATTTCAGTCCTGCTTAACAACCCTTTCAGAGTGAGTGACACACATATACACAAACACACCTGACACAGGTGTGGTTCGCACTCAGTAATCAATACCTACAACGCCCCTGACACACTTCTGGTTCCCTCCGTATCAGGTCATTAGCTACAATACACTGTGCAGATAAATGCCCCGCTGTAACCCCACTGTCTAGATTCTGAGGGCCAAACTTAGCATGTCGTATTCACTGTTGAACAGAGTCACTATTGACACGACAGTGTTTGTAACCAGGTGGTCGCTCCTCTGATCCTGTCAGCACCGTTCAGATTTAAAACACTCTTTTCGAGTCCAATGATTTAATGGGCTTGTGATACTAGGCAACAGCTTAGTTTGTTTTCCATCACAGTGGCGTCACAAAAATCACGAAAGCAGAGTGCTAAATGGCTGTGAGAGAATGTCAAAAAATGTTCCTACTGTAAACAGCTTTAAGTAAATGATAATTCATGTTTTGTGGGGGAAAAATAATACATCACCATTCAGAACACCCATGGCTTTTGAAGAGTTTAGCGAAAAAAAACAAAAAACCCCCCCCCCCCCCCCCCCCCCAAAAAAAAAAATCAAAACAAGGAACAGTAAAAACATCTGAGTGTTTATTTGTGTAGAAGTGAAAGTTTCAGACTGATGGTGCTCTGGAGAAACATGAAGAGACAAATATGTAAATCTCTGGAAGTGCGGCCTGTCTGATGAAAACAGACAGAAATTTCCTCTAGAACAATAACAAGAAATATGAATTTGAACAAAGTATCAAAACATTAGGCCTACTTACTGCAGTTTTTCTTGTTATGGGAAACCCAAACCTTTTTTTTTAAAAAAAAAAACATTTTTAAAAATGCTTTAACTGCAGCATAGAGAAACAACATATACTCAAACTTGATTTTCAGTTCAGGATATCTGAGTTCTGATAACTTGACAACTGTTTAAGTTGTTATTCAGTTGCAGGCACAAAGCGTTTTATAACCAGCTACAGGGGTCTGAGTTATATCAGATTACTCCCAACAGCTGAAATCAGGGAGGAGGGAGTGTGGGGCGGTGGAGCCACTAAACAGCTGAAGGGACACAGCAGCCCACGCTGAGACCAGGACCCATAATCACACAACACACACACACTCCTCACACACTGGAAAACCCAGGTCCACGTGCTGCCCAACTCCCTCATTACCACAAGGAATAGGATCAAATACTGCCTTCTGGCTCATTTAAAAGTGGTGTAAAGTGAATATTTAGAGTTGTATACAGAGTATACAGTCCATACTGTAAATAAGGCTGAATATCAACATGTGAAATAACAGTTACAATAATTTCAGTACACTGGTGTCAGCTTCGAACATCACATGATCCTCTCTTCTGCAACAACCATGGCCTTGTAGACACACATATCCAAAAGGTAAAATCTAGCAAGTGAATAAGGCCCCATAATACAGCTGCACAAATCTCCTTTGCACATATCGTCAGTGCTGTAACACGCCTAGAGGAGTGTGCATGAGTGTGTCACCAGTCAAGTCTGCCGTGCATCTCAAACACTGACAGCTCAGTCAGAGTTTTGGCAGCTCAGTCACGGTAGCGGTTAATGCAGCCTCCACCCTCTGGCCTTACGCAGAGATGAGGAGCGGGCTACATATCTCACTTCACAGACACAGATTTTCATACGCTGACTCACATGAGACTTCACACAGTTCTCACTGCAGCCACAAAAGGCTTCATACAACTGTATTTACTATACCGGTAGTACAGACCATGATGTGTAAAATCTGTGGAGTTTTCCCTTTCAAGAGTTAAATTTAAATCTTACACATCAAACATAGCACATAAGGTGGAGACTGGGGGCAGGGGGAGCTGCAACAGGGAGCACTGTGAATGAATCAGCAGAGTGGGAGAGAGAAATGACTGTAATGGTACACCTGCTTGAATATTATTGATTACTACTGATCGTATTGGTTCTCATTGTTGTCCATTAAGTGAACACAATTACGCAAAAATGCAGCAACAGGTGCAGGAAAAAAATAATTTAATAAGATACAATATAATATTTAATAATCTGTTTTATTTTAGTATCCTGTTTGGATACTAAAATAAAATCAGGGTCTTCTGTTTGGATTATAATATCTGTTTCAAATAGCACGTGCTTTCCTTCTCAGCATACTGTGCTATAATTTACAGTGGAAGATGACAGAGAAATGTATAACTTGTGAAGAACTTGAAACTTGAAATAAACAAATGTTGGATTTCAAATAAATGTGATTTTTAAAATATTCTGAGACCAGAAGCTTGCTCCGAGATTTTTATTGCAAAGCCTCAAGTAAGCTAAGCAGTCTGCCATGCTCTGGCCACCTGAACTATCTTTAGTCCCTGCTGGCAAGTGAATGGAAGTGCCCGACTTATCTTCACTGCTGTCATCGAGGCAGCCAGTATTTTTAGGGGACAGCAGCAGCTGCAAAAGCATTTAACGGTATTCCACGAACAATGACACTTGGGGTGTCTAAGGCCTGAACGACACAGAGATTGGGGGACCACTCTGAAGTTGCTAAACGAGAAGCTGGTGTGGACACTGACGCTCTGCTTTCGATCCCTCTCAGTGGACAAACGTCTATAAAGATGCACCGGAGTATAACTTGGGAGCTCTGAGGAGAGCATGTGTCTGAATCTGAAGTCAACTTGGGACATTACTCAGCCTTCAGGAGACGAGTGGCATTGCTTCTTACTTCGAAGAGAGACTGCAAGTGCGGAATGTATGTTGACGGTCGTTCCCCGCGACTGAAGCGAGGTAGGTCATGTGAGGGGTACACTGCACAGCTTCACAAGGGGCAGAGGTCATTCCAATTAAATGAGACAAGTAAACACAGGGGTTAATCTCCTCTCTTTAAACCTCCAGAGGGAATATTGAAGACACTTTCAACACAATATCCAAACTGTGCCATCAATGCATCTTACAATGTGAAGAAGAGATTTTATACAACTTATCAAATTAATGTAAATGCCCAAATGATACTATATATTCAGCAGTTATACAAAATAGTTTTTCATCAGCATTCAGGTCATTTTTACATTAAAAAATTGTTAAGAAATCACAACAGTTACCTTTCTCCTTTTACATCAACATTTAAATAAAATCCATTTTTACCGACATTGTTTAGGGTCATAAAGGTATAGACAAGGCTTGATATCTTTTCTAATTGGCATGTGAATGGACCATAAGAATGGACAGCACTTGGAGAAGAAAATAAGACAGTACTGTTCATTTTTTCTAGTATTTTGCAATGGATTGGGTTTTTTAATAATACTATTCTAGTATCATTATCATCATTAATATACTGTTATTAAATATTTAATTTGAAACTCTTTTTCAATAGAATCATCTGCAATATTATCCTGAGATTACCTTCTCTGTGATCTGAAATTATTGCCCACATCCAACAGGACCAACTTACAACACTATGTTGGATAGCTTCCAAAACACATAAACTCAGTTTACTGATACATATTCTTTCGAGTTCAGAAACTCATCAAGGAAATGTTTTGGGCAAGATATGAGATTACATCAACAGTCAAGAGAGGAGCATCATTTCCAGAGAGAGAGAGAGAATTAAAAATTGTAGCGTATACAACATTTCTAGGATTATCTAGGACTGTTATTTATGAGTATGACAGAAAATATATTTTAACAGTGACATTTAAAGAGAGAATTCCCCAACAGAGCTGCCAGCAAAGGGTGTGATGGAGGCTCAGCATATTTTGACTGCAAGGTCTCTTGGGTGGGCAGGCTGCGATTTCGGCCTGTGTTTGTGTGAGCACGCGGGTTTCAGAGCCCTCTTTGTGATACCTGACACACACTCCCTCGCAGGTCTTTATTTAGGGCATACTATATTAAGCACTTTCCCATTGAAATACAGCACCAGCTGTACTGGCTATGTGTTGTGGCTGCTGTTGCAATAGGACCAGGCAGTCCCCCTCTCACTGCTAGCCAGTGTTTTTCTCTCATGCAGACAGATCTAATTCAATTAGCCCTAATAATCATGCCATCCTTTTGTGCTGAAACACATGCACGTAAAGGGGACGGAGGCTGAGCGTTCAGTTACAGACGTTTTTCATTCCAAAACATGAGGGTTCATTTCCTTATTACAGGAAGGGGGAAAGTACAATATCAAAACATATGCAGTTATTTAATCTAAGGCTACACATGCTGTTTGATGTTAAAGTAATCCATCTGTATTTCTTTTTTTAGAAATTTGCAGTGCAGAAGTTGGATCGTCTTGCCCCAGTGAATAACTGCCACTTATTACTCTCCTGGACTGCTTAAAGTGAGGCTGACAGAGAAGAAGAAATGGATGTGTTTGGTGGCGCACCACGTTTCTTGGCCTATCCAAGACCTGTGGTGGTACAAAGCGGAACTGATGCAGTCCTTAAGTGTCAAATTGGTGGTGATCCAAGACCTGCAGTTATCTGGGAGCGAAACAATGAAAAGATTGACCCAGAAGGACGATACAGGGTCTTTGAAGATGGAAATGTTTACAATCTCATTATTTCAGCCGTGACCACGGAGGATAGTGGCCAATACATTTGCAAAGCAAAGAACAGCATTGGCGAAACATACGCTGCAGCCACACTGAAGGTGGAAGGAGAGGCACAGGAGATGGAGTTACGAGAGGAGAATAAGCCACGATTCCTCATCAAGCCCCTGTCCACTCGCGTTGGTCGTGGGGAAGACGCTGTCTTCTCTTGCAAGCTCTGGGGAAACCCACGACCAGAGGTTGTCTGGGAAAAAGACGGCAGGAAACTCAATGAAATATTTGAAAGCACACATTTCAGTGTGGGCTACCAGGATGGTGGATGGTTCCAGCTCAAGATCTTTAAGACTCGTGCACCAGACGGTGGTGTATATACATGCAAAGCCAGGAACGAGTTTGGGGAAGCGCTGGCAGGAGCTGTGTTGCTAGTTGATGCAGGCCCAGGACATGAAGAAGAAGGAAACCGTAATGGCTATACAAATGGCCACTGGAAAGCACACCAGGGTAAACAGAGGAGTGGAAGGCAAGTGCCAAACCGGCTCAAAGACGACACCATGACCAAGTCCACTAAAGTGAAAATGTTTGCAGTGACAGAGGGTAAACATGCCAAATTCCGCTGCTTTGTGACTGGGAAACCCAAACCAGAGATAATTTGGAGGAAAGATGGCAGGCTGATACTGTCTGGAAGGCGATATTTGTTATATGAGGACAGAGAAGGATACTTCACACTTAAAGTTCTGTACTGTAAGCAGAAGGATAACGGAGTTTATGTTTGTGCTGCATCAAATACTGCAGGGCAAACCCTCAGTGCTGTACACCTCTCCGTAAAGGGTAAGTCCATTTTCAGTCGCTTCAATTTGTAACTTTGTAAAATGTGAAGAAATGTACGAGCAGTTACAAGACAGAGACATTTAATAGAAGAGTTACTTACAGCCAGAGATGGCAATTGTACACATATCCCACCCCATTCCCTAAAAAGCCAATCAGTTGCCAGCCTGCATATGTATGTAAACAAATGTGTTGCTGCAGTGATGCCAGTGCATACATGACATTCACGACAGTTTCAGCTGATTTGATGGAAGGAAGAAACTGGCGCAGACTTTGACTGAACATGAAAAGAGGAGGCATGTGACACTACTGCAAAAGTTTACAAGGGGAAATTATTCAAACAATACACTCTTGAATATATGTAGTCTGGTATCGCAAAAGTGTGCACATGTGTAGTAGACGTAGTTATTAAACTCTTTAAGCAATTTTGATCTGATTTCACTATTGATTCAATATATGTAATTTTAATGGCCTTATGACTATTAAAAGTAAAGTTATGGCACTCTTCCAATTCATTTAGACAGGAGTCTGGTCTTCTTAGTCCAAAATAGCTGTCCGGGGGCGTTGCCAAGATGGCTGCTGAGTGGCACAGCTTGCCTATAAGGACTTTGTTAAAGAGTAAAGGCAGACACGGTTGCAGCATGTGATGCTTTTTGCAGTCAGTAAAGGAGTGAGTGACGCTGTGGTGTGTTCTTGGATCGGATTTCTATCCATTTGATTCGGATGATGTCAGTGAGATATCTCAAAGAGGTACTCTGAGATCATTTATTGGGGTAGGGCCAGAGAGGGAGGACAAAATAAAAATTTTAAAAGTTTTATGACGGCATTATAATGCTTCAAAAAACCTGCTAATATTTGGATATTCTGAAATGCAAAGGTAAACATCTACAGTAAACAACTACCGACTATGATGATATCAGTAAAAAACATCAGCTACTAAAAAAGTACATTATGTAATGGTCTTTTCCACTCTTCTCTATCCAAAAGGTATGCCTAAGTGGTACAATCATGAGTATTATCTCATTATTCAGATAAAAGATAGTGATCAAAGTGATCAATGCTCTCACAAAGCGAGGAACAGCAGAAACTGTACTGTTGCACACGAATATGTATTGCTTGACACAGGTCGCTGCTCACAAATGCCTACACAGGAACTTATCCAAGTAGATTTCGAGTATATGGCTTTGTATCACCAGTCAGTTGAATTCATAAAACGGAAAGTCAGCAGGCCAGTGAGCTGCAAATACAATCTTATTAAATCAAATGACACCAGCTCCATTAAAAGCAATTCAATCCTGGGTCTACTGGAGGATTAATGAAACGTATTAATGATCTGAAATTCGAGCCAGAGATATCCAAACAGGCAAAGTTCATCAGCTTGAGGTGGATTCCAACAGCAGTATGATGTCTGCAAAGTCACTTAGCTTGTGAAAGGTCTAGGGGGGTGTCCATGTGTCGAAGTCCTGGGAAGGAGATCGTATTTCTCACATGGCCTGGCGAAGTCCAAACTCATGGCATGACAGAGTGTATTGTGCTGTATCAGGCAGAGATAAAGAAACATTGAGGCAGTATTAATGATCAATGGTGGCAAGTGGGTAGATTCAAATGTGATTTAAATGGTAGTTAGTGGATGTATTTCATCAGTTGCCTGTGCGTTTAATTGGACTGGTTAAAACATTAGTAAGATCAGGAAATGAAGAGCTTTGCACACAGACTACTAAATACAGTCCACATTCTTTTGTTTACAACTGTCTGGTGCTGTACTGTCTGATGGTGTCAGTTACAAAACAGTTTATTTCCCATCTAACACTCTGATGTGTTAATGACCTTTCCATTCCTCAGCTAAATGAGCCACTTGTCTCGTGATTTTGCTCATCTTGTTTGCTTCGCTGGAATTTACTGCCAAATATATTTCAATTTACGGTGTTGACTGCAAGGACAGAGATGATGTGCTGTGTGAGTTTTCACAGGCTCAGCTTGCCTTAAGAATTTATGTGGATTAAGTAACACTAATTCCACTTGATAAATAGAGGTTAATGTGAACATCTTAAGCTACATTTTAACACCATTAGAAGGTGCCATATTGGCTTAATCAAAATGATGTTTCTCTCCTTGGTTTCAGAGCCACCAGTGCGGTTCAAGCAACCTCTCATTGATCTCGAAGTATGGGAACGAGATTTGGCTGTTCTCGAGTGTGAAGTTCCAGAGGACTCTGTTCCCATCACATGGTATCTGGAGGATAGACGACTGCAGCCAGGGGCCAAATATGGAATGGAGGAGTGGGGAACAAAACGGCGACTAACTATCCGTGACATCGGAGTTGACGATGATGGGATCTACCTCTGTGAGATGCCCGATGGGGGCAGAAGCATTGCAGAGGTAGCTGTGAAAGGTAAAGCAGGGTGAATGTTTATGTTTGGGGTTATCAAGACCAAAGTTGACCAAATTGAGATAATGATTATTTGTCTGTTTAACTTCATTTTGAAACACACAGGCCTGGCAGTCGATGACCA
The DNA here is from genome assembly GCA_038406115.1 of Haemulon aurolineatum. Lineage (NCBI taxonomy): Eukaryota > Metazoa > Chordata > Actinopteri > Lutjaniformes > Haemulidae > Haemulon > Haemulon aurolineatum. Next base: position 1,216,750 of record JBCAUF010000476.1, read on the forward strand.
AATGCTTGCCCCTTCTTCTTCTTGTTGTTATCTTGTTGTCACCAGTAAGAAAGCAATATGTGACTGTTACAGAGCCATAAAGTCATTACAGAAGACAAATGTGTTTAGACTGTTCAACAGACCACTACTCACTTTGCAACCAACATGCAACCATTATGGGTGTTTTTTGATGATTTGTTTGCTTAAATCAAAATCAGTCACTCACTTTTGAGTTTGTTTCCTTGCAGGCACAATTATGCGAAAGCTTCCAAGGAAAGTGGATGTGTTGGAGGGTGAAAATGCTGCCTTTTGTGTTGAAGTGGAAAAAGAAGAAATGGACATACATTGGTACAAAGACGGCATAGAGCTGCGTGAAACACATCAGACCATCCTTAAGTCCTTTGGTCGCACTCATATCCTGGTTTTCGTCAACACAATGCCCCAAGACTCTGGCCTTGTGACTTTCCTTGTAGGCAGATCAAAGACTTCCTCTCAGCTAAGAGTGAAAGGTAAGGTCCTGCATCTAAATTATAGCATTTGCTTTTTTAGTGAGATCAGATAGTCGCTTTTGGAATTGATCAAACTGTTATTCCAGTCCAAAGGGACATGATTGGTTTCTCCTGTTTCAGCGGCCAGACACTGTCCTCCCAGTTGTCCAGTCAGTGTGCAGATCAACACAGAGAGAGCTAATGCGGCACTTCTTTCATGGGTTCCCGCTCAGGACTCACGAAAGAACCCCCCATCTGGATATGTCCTTGAGCGACAGGAAGTTGGCACCGGCTCGCAGGAGTGGCTACAGTGCCTGACAACAGACTCTGCGACTTCTGTGGAGATTCTTGGTGACAGTGTACCGTGTGAAGCTGATTATCGCTTTCGCATTTGCAGTGTAAACAAGTACGGAAAGAGCAACAATGTTGAGTTCCCTAGGGCTGTTCACTTGGGTAAGTTCAGTAATATTAAAATGACTGTGCTAAATCAATTATATATTTTTTTCTTGATTAATGGAATAACATGGTTGAGGATATTTCTTGCTAAATCATGGATAAATTGATTTTATATTCCAGTTCCAGTTGCCAGAATACAAGCTCCCTTGCAGGATGCCTTGGTGCCAGAGGGCCAAGATGCCATCTTCTCTATTGAGCTCTCTGCTTCAGTTATTGGTACATGGTTCTTAAATGGTACTCAACTCCAGGAGGATGAACGTTATTCCATGCGGCGGTCACGAACACACCAATCTCTTCGCATGCGAGGGGTTCGTGATACAGACAATGGAGCGGAGATCACATTTATTGCCTATGGCATCCGGGATTCTGCAGCGTTGTATATACAAGGTATGTATGGGTTGCTGTTCGAATTTGTTTGGGAATGTGACGGGTCAGCCTTGATAAGATGTGTTTGTTGTCTGTTTTTATTTTAATTGGGCTTGGATACATGTGAAAACATTGTTTGGCACCAACAGTGCAAGATGACTCTAATGTACTGTGTCCTTCAGCTAATTATCCTAAATAACAAGATAGAACAACATGAAAAGTTTTTTCTTGTTTTTCTAAAATTTGCAGCTCCTCTTGTCAAGTTTTCACCACTGTCAGAAATGGATCGAAATAAATTTGTAGAAATTGGGAACCCTATTGTGCTCTACTGTGAGCTGTCAGACCCTGCAGCTCCAGTGCACTGGTACAAAAATGGAGTGGAATTACAAACAATGGAGGGTCTTCATATCCAATCAGAGGGCACCATGAGAAGAATTGTCATCCAATCAGCAGAGTTCTCACATTCGGGAGTGTATTGCTGTGATGCCATTGATGACGTCATCAGGTTCAATGTGGAAGTAGAGGGTGAGTGGAGTGAGTTTCTGAATAGTGGTGTCTTACACAAACTAACAATCTTTATTGTCACTTTACCCTGTTTTTCTTATCTTCTTCTTACTTACAAATGCATTTGCATTCTCTTAAAGTCTGACTTATCAGAACATATAACATTTACGACTGAACAAACCATTAAAATATCTAAATATCCATAGCGCCACCTGTGAGGTTTTCGGCAATGCCGGAGGCTGAGAGGAACAAAACCATCCAAACAGGCTACCCCATTGTTTTGCAATGTGAGCTCTCAGATCCCTCTGCCCAGGTGCACTGGTACAAAGATGGATCAAAGCTCCATCCTCAAACTGGAGTAGATATTCTAACTGATGGCGTGGAGAGAACACTGATTGTCCATTCAGCAGAATTTTTCCACTCTGGGTTATACTGCTGCAAGACAAAGGGTGACACCATCGCATTCAGTGTGGACATCAAAGGTGATTTGTTTTACCTTAAGCGATGTGAAACATTAACAAGCTCCTCTTCAGCAAAGCAACTAACTCTGATGACTCTTTTGTATGTTGTCTGTTGCCTTTCTTCTTAGCACTTATTCAAAGTGCAGCTAAGTTTTCCTCTTTGACTGCCTTACAGCATGTTAGTAATTTAGTTGTCACTAGATCATGATGAATATTCTTAAGGGCTGGCATGAGGTTGACGTGAGATTTGAACATATCTATAGCTCCGCCTGTGAAGTTCTCAGCAATTCCTGAGGCAATGAGGACCAAGTCGATCGAAGCAGGCTGCCCTATTGTACTCCAGTGTGTGGTGTCGGATCCTGAGGCCCACGTTTGGTGGTACAAGGATGAAATGCAGCTCATTTCAAACTCTGGATTAGAAATCCACTCTGAGGGCAACACAAGGACATTAGTTGTTCAGTCTGCAGAGCTGGCCCACTCGGGTGTGTACAGATGCACCACACAGGATGATACCATGGAGTTTCAAGTGGAGATCAAAGGTGACTTTACACTTTTTATCTTGTGCGTTAATATTGTAACCCCACCTACTCTTTCTAGATGCCACTAATAATCCCCGCTTCTACTGTATGTGGTTTGAACAACTGTTTCATGCACATGACTTTAAAGAACTGTTAACGCGCTAGGTAATTATTTCTAATCATTTGTTTTGTGACTGCTGTGACCTGAACTGAAAGTCTCCAAAGCCCTTTTCGTTTTCTACTCAGCAGTTACATTTTTTGCAAGGTACCCATTTCCACAGTCTTGATTTTATTTAGCTGTCCTGAATTCCCAATGCTAGCTATACCAGTGACGTACTCTACTATCTTTGACGTTGAGAGAGCCAAGTCACTTGAAGCGGGCAAACTTTTGGAGCTGGAATGTGAGGTTGCAGACTCCACTGTGCCTGTCCACTGGTATAAAGATGGCGTAAAGCTCTTCCCGCAGAATGGTTGGGATATGCAAAGTAATGGCACATTGAGGAGGCTCATTATCCCATCTGCTGAGTTCTTGCACTCAGGGCTATACACCTGTGAAACCTCTGATGACACTATTCACTTCACTGTGGATATCAAAGGTGACTTTAACTTAAATTTGTTCTCTCTTAGAGCAAAGCATAGAGCCTTCTGGAGACTAGATGCAATTAACATTTACAATATATCTGTCTGTCTGTGGTGTTCTGTGTGAAGGTGTAACTGTTTCTTGAATCGTGATAAAATTAATCTCTACTGACAAAATAGAATATATATGTAATCCCTTATGAGTATATAAATCTGAGTTTATCTCCTTAAATTTGATCATATAACATATTACTGTAGCTCCTTGTTTGGGAGAGCTGAAGCTGTAACCCCTTTGACTGTAAATATTCACTGTTAAGTCCTCAATTATGATATGAATCATCATCTTTAGCTCCAACGTTGCCGTTGTCGCCCTCACCGGAGGTTGTGGAGATGCAGTCACTTGAAGCAACCTGCCCGACTGAACCGACATGTGAAACCTCAGACCCTGCTTTCCAGGTGTCATGGCAGAGGGATAAAGAACATGATTCTAATAGAGAGCCTGACTTTGAAATGGGAGACATCAAGAAGACCCTTGTTATTGAACCAACTCATCCTTCAAACTCTGGAGCATACTATTGTGCAACAGCAGATGATGTTGCCCAATTAATAGTAAAAAATCAAGGTGATTTTTTTTTGTAAATGTATGTCTCTTTTAGCTATGACTAACTCTTTATGTAGCTTTTGGTCTGTCCCATTTTTGCTGTTACATTCAAGAGTTAATGTATGTGACAATATCTCTTAAATTAGGTCTTCTAAAAACTAGGGTATTGTACACTGAAATTATTCCCCCAATGCTTGTCTGTAGTGCCATCTCCAACATATCCACTTGGTCCTGATGTTGAGAAGACCAAGTCTGCTGAAGCGCACAGCCCAATTGTTCAGCAATTTGAGATTTCAGATCCCATTGCCAAAGCCTGTTGGTACAAAGATGGAACGCAGATCTATCCAAAAAGGGAAGGTGACTGTGAATCACAGAGCAGCAGCCAAGCCTTGCCCCTCCAGTCACATGACTTGTCTGGCGATGGGAGATTTGGCTGTGAAACATCTGGTGATGCACAGTTAAATGTGGACATGAAAGGTGGTGCTCCACATTGTACCTGCACAATTAAGAGTCAAGCTTTTAGTTGCACACATGAAGCTATCACCCAGCTCATTGTTTTCTCTTTGGCTTTGTCCAAACAGCAGAGCAGTGTGTCTATGATGATGAGATTGGTGAGATAGCTGATGCATCTACCCAATACACTGTGGATGTCAAAGGTGATTTGATATATTTCATCATCAGTCATCCATGTTAACCCAGCATATACATGCCACTAACAACAGTGGTGTATTTTACTGTTAGCACAATCATCTGAAGCATCTGTAATTTTTCTTTTCATTTAAAAAAATTGCTTTTTGTCATATTGAATTCTGGTCTCATGTCATGTCCTGCAGTTTCTGGCTCTTAATCAAACATTTAGGTGTTAAGTAGCTGCATAGCTGCTCTTCATACTAATATATATGTTGTGTTTGTCAATTAATTCTTCATTTTAACAGCCATCTTTGCTTGTAACAAGAAGCTTACAACTCTTAAAGTCCATCTTGTGTCTTATTCATCACCAGATCCTCTCATTCACATTGCTGCCCTGAACCTCTCACCGTTGCAATGACAACGAACTCTTATCAAAGAGCAGAAAATTATTTTTTAGGTTTAAGGTGGTACTGTAAAGACTGATGGTAAAACAGTAATAGGAATTGACGTTGAAGGAGGAAATATAGGAGCTCAATCTCAGACCAAACCTGGTCGACCTTCTTGTTTGTCTTTGCAATGAATTATCCCATAACTCCATGCTAACCCACACTGATGTAAAATTCTGTTATGAGAAGAAGTTTTGAGACCATCAACCACTGAAAACCTTTCTCTGTGTACATCACAATGCTTATAGCTGCATCGCCAAGGCTCTCTTCTGACCAAGAGAAGAAGAAGTCCACTGAAGAGGCTTTTCCTGTTGAAGTTGACTGCATGCCCTCAAAATGCAATTCTGGCATCTTCTGTGGCAAGAAAGGAGATACACAGACATATGAAGAACATTCCAGACATTTAGCAAAGTCTCAGTCAACATATGGACATATGACTGACTGTATTACAGCTGATCTGCCAAAGGAGCTGTCCTACAATCAACGAACAATGGATGCTCAAACTCCAGTTTACTATAACTCTGCAAAGCCAACAATAATGCAATGTGACATACAACATAACACTAAACAGACCACAGAATCAAAAGGTGAGGAATTCATTTACTACATACAGCATGCAGAGGCCCCATCTGAAGAGCTTGATAGTTCCCGGCAGACAGCTGTCCAGACAGATGAATTTTCTAATTTTCTACAAACTGCAACTGCTGAATCAGAGGAATCCGCTATCAAGACTCTAACTGTCCAATCAGAAGAGCTACATGGCATAGTACAGATGCCGACCATCCAGTCAGAGCTAGGTAACCCCCTACAGACTTCATCTGCCCAGTCAGAGCATCTTACTAACCACTTACAGATTTCAACAGTCAACTCAGTAAGAACTACAACTCTGCAGTCAGAGGAGCCCTTTAAATTCACAGATATTGCAACTGGCCAATCAGAGAAGCCCTTTAAATCCTCATATGCTACAACTGTCCGATCAGAGGAGCCGCCAAAATCTCTACATGCTGCAACTGTCCAATCAGGGGAGCACTCTACATCCTTACATATTGCATCAGTTCAATCACAGGAACCTTTTAAATTCTTAAAGACTGCAACTGTGCAATCGGAGGAGCTCTGTAGCTCCAAACAGACACCAGCTGTCCTGTCAGAGAAGTCTCTTGATTGTTTTCAAAATGAAACAGTCTATTCAGAGGGTCCATGTAACTCCTTATGGATTGCAACTGACCAACCAGAGGAGATAAACAGACCCCTACAGACATTGACTGTCCAGTCAGAGTGGATCAGTGACCTACCTAATGCTGCATCCCTTCAGGCATTGGACATGTATGATTCTAGGGAGGCAGAAACTGTCCAATCAGGGGATCATTACAACTTGCGACATTCTGCATTGGATGACCTCTATCACACAGGACGAGCAGTACCTAACCATTCAGAGGTGCTGTATCAGTCCATGCAGCCTACAACAGACCAAGCAGAGTGTCATCACACCATGAAGGCCACAGAAGACCAAGTAGACAGCACAGTTTACTCTGGGAAAAGATCATCTACCCAGTTTTCACAGCCTTACTATGTCAAGCAGGCAACTACTGTCCAATCAGAGGACAGCTATCTGTCAAGGACATGTGACATTCACTGGATTGACAGTGTCACTGCAAATAAGGTGGCTGTTGAAGGTGATTTAAATGGTTAGCATTATCAAACAAAAACTGGACGGGCACAATGTTGACATTGTGCAAAATGGAGAGATTGCTTTTTGCAATCCTTGACATTTTGACAATTTCTACATTTACTTACTTGATTTTGTACTAAAACTACTTGAGTAGTCAACATAAAACTTTGGCTTGGGTGGTCTGTGAAGAATATTAAGGATAGGGAAAAGGGTCAAATGCTAACTTGAATGCTTAGTTATCTAAAGTCTAACCAAAGGTACCTCTTGTTAGATTACTAATAACAAAAAGACATATCTCTTATAATGACTTATTTTAACTCTTAAGATTTATTGGCATGACTAATCTTGATTTGCAATTTTGCTCTTCTGTTGTTTGAAAGCATCATTTTTGTTGAAGTCAGTAATAGTGATGCAATTTTCTCTTGATGTTACCTCAAACATCCCCAGCTCCGCCTGTGAAAATTACAACACTTTGTGAGGCTGAGAGGAACAAGTCTGTTGAAGTTGGTGAATCCATAGTGCTTCGATGTGAGGTATCAGATCCTAACGCTCAAGTTACTTGGTACAAGGATGGGATAAAACTACATGAAGCCGCGGGGCAAGACATGCTGGCAGAGGGTTCCATAAGAACACTGGCTTTCCAGTCAGTGATGCTGTCTCATGCAGGGATTTACAGCTGCAAGACAACAGATGATGCAATGCAGTTTCATGTGGATGTCAAAGGTGACAAAAGTTGTTTTCTTGTTGTGTTCTAGTAGATTTTAGTCTGGCTAAAGTGCATCCGAACTTTGATTTGCTTATAAATAGTTCTAATTTTATCACGTTGGATAAATAAAATGTACTAACAAGACTTATGATGTAGATAGTTACATTTGTTTAAATTTGTTTAATCATAGACTTAAAAACATGAAATCACAACTTGCTCTCTTTAGAGTCATTTGGACAACACCACTTTACTATCAAGTTATTGAATGACATCTGTATAGAACAAGATATCTTGTAGCTGCCTGCTGCCTTTATAAGCAGCTTCCAAACCGAAATCAGTGCATGAGAATCATTTGAACTTAGTAACAATAACATATTGCTGTAAGTGGCTACAGCAGAATCTATGTCTTTTTGGCGTTATTCTATATTTAAAGGGACAATTTTTAAAATATAGTTGATTGTTGAGTCTCATTCCCAGACTCGCAATTTATTTTAGAATAGACATGAGCTGACACCCACATCATGCAAAGTTCTTACTTACATTTGTATATTTAAAGATCCATCCACCTGTCCTTTGACAAATGTGAGCGATGGACACAAACAACACTTGATATGGTCTAAGCTGAGGCTGATGCCACAATAGTAATGACACACCATCTTTGACATTAGGGTTTTTTTCTAAACGTGTTTTTTTTTTTAAAGTGTTTATACACTTTCACATTGCTTTCAAAATAACACTGAAGAGGCTGTCATTGTTGATGAGTATGAGCTGGAGATGATAATGAATGGATGTAGCTGATAAATGCTAACTAATATTGTTATTAGCTGAATAAGGGGTGTGACCTAGGCTTTCTACGTCACATGAGTGACAAGTTAGTTTAGTCTCTTTAAGGCTGAATATACTCTTAATTAAGAATTTCTTCATAAATTCCTTAAGCTACTAGTCCCGTAAGTTTCCACAGTCACATCAAATGTGCTGAGATTGTGGATAAGATTGCATAAGATTGTGGATTCATTAATGAAACAAAAAACAGAAGCTCAAGACTTTGTACACTGCAGCATTAAATATGAATTCATTAAATTAATTTAATTTAATATCCAATATGATCACAGTGTTAAGCTGACTATATCATTCAGTTAATTAGTTTGTAAATGTTACTTTTGGTCAACCAGGTTTTCAATGTCTTTTGAAACTATTTAAAATATAATCTAAAAGCTTAATATTTTGCTATATTTGCTGAATAAAAGATTTTTATATATTTTCAATGGTTGAATATGCTGCTGAAAGCTCAATTTTGTAGGATTGTGCTTTGCTTCATTTGGTTAGTAACAGTATCTGTTTTATTGACCAACTGCATTTTACATTCAATCCTGTAGCTCCACCTCAGACGTTTTCAGCTTTATCTGAGGCTGACCAGAAAAAGACGGTCATGGCAGGCAGTCCCATTGCTCTACAATGTGAGCTGTCAGACTCCACTGGACAAGTCAGTTGGTACAAGGATGGGACAAAGCTCCTACCTGAAAATGGAGTCGACCTCCAGTCAGAGGGAAATTTGAGGAGTCTAGTTGTTCCATCAGCAGAGCGGACTCACACTGGCATATATCGTTGTGAGTCAAAAGATGATGACATCCAGTTCGCTGTGGAAGTAAAAGGTGATGCTCAGACACCCTATAGCGCTTTCACTGTCATGCACGGCCAACTAACTGCAGGTTATTAAGTCAAATTTGTCTCATCGCCTAACAGAAGATGCATAATTTTCCCTACTACTGGCAAAATTTAATTCAAAGTTCAATTTGTTGTATTGATTATCGCATGTTATGTCCTTAAAAAAGAAAAAAAAAAACTCTTTCACATCCTAATCATGGTGCCCATTTTTTAACTTTCCAACAAAAGTCAAATTAAATAACATAGGATGTCCTCTCTCCATGCAGCTTTTTATTATGCATGTCCAATATCTTAAGAAAGCTTATGTTTCATGTGTATTCGTTCTCATTAAAGGCACTAACTGGGTACGGCTCCTTCACGATAAACAAGTTGTCACCCTCTTGTGTCTTACCTGTGCTTTTTTATGTCAGTGTATAATAACGCAACTTGAAACGTGATTCTTGCTCTTTTAACCCTTTGAATCATTATCTGTTTTACTTATCATCTTTGTTAAGCCAGTTGTTGTGTTCATTTTGTTATTTGTTGTTTTGTCTTGAAATTCTTTGATAATTGAACGTACATTGGATATTTCAAGAAATCACATTTATGAAGTTTATTAAGGTACTCTTTCTGCAATATCTGAAACTTGTAGCACTACCTGTGAAGTTCACAGAACTTCAGGAGACTGACAGGAGCAAGTCTGTCCAAGAAGGGTCTCCCATTGTCCTCAGCTGTGAGCTTTCTCGTGATCCCTCTGCTAATGTCGACTGGTACAAAGATGGGATGAAACTCCTGCCAGGAAACAATATGGAAATTCAGTCAGATGACCTAACAAGGACACTATTCATCCATTCAGCTGAAATCATACACACTGGCACCTATGAATGTTCAACATCAGATGACACCATCACATTTAAAGTGGACGTAAAAGGTGATTTACTTCTATACTTGCTATCTTCTTATCATACACACCACGTCCGTCTTATTCTACTGGCTGGGTAGTATTGTTTTGTCCACTGTTAGTGAATTCATCTCTTATCCAGAACCCTTGTTATTTCCTTCTCTTAGGCCGATCGCCGCAGATCATGCCAATCCCACTGTCAGAAAAGTACAAGATGATTGCATTTGGTTGTCCAATTATCCTCCAGTGTGAGGTCTCAGACCCGGTTGCCCAGGTTTCCTGGTTTAAAGACGAGGTGGAACTTTTTTGTAAAACTGGCCTTGATATGAAAAGAGACGGCAGCCTGAGAAAATTAATCATTCATTCTGCCAAAGTCTCTGACTCTGGCCTCTACAGCTGCAACCTCTCTGATGATGTTGTGACATTCCAGGTGGACGTTGAAGGTGATTTTCTTGTATTCCTTTTTTTTTTTTTTTTCAAATAACGAGCTTACAGGTGTGATATGAACATTTTAGCATGAACTTTACACGTCTTTGCACAATTATTCTTTGGAGTATTATTTTGTAGCTCCCAATACTGCATGTGCTAAAATAATCACACCAAAAAGTTTTATGTGCACAGTACTTGTTAAATGATATCTGACAGCTTAACAGCTGTGCTCTACAATTCTTATAATATCCCCCAGCTGTTCCGGTGAGGTTTTCAGCACTCCCAGAAGTCGCAAGAAACAAATTTGTTGAAGCAGGCTGCCCAATTAAGCTGCAGTGTGAAGTGTCAGAGCCCACTGCCCAAGTCTATTGGCAGAAGGATGGAGAACAGCTACTTCCAAAGAGTGAATATGAAATCCAAACTACAGAAAAACTGAGAGCGCTGGTTATTAAATCAGCAGAAGTCAGACACTCTGGGGTGTACATCTGCGAGGCTGCAGAAGACCATATAGAATTCAAGGTGGATGTTGCAGGTGATCTAAGTATTTTGAGCTTCGTCAGAATCACTAACGTCTTTCAATTAATGCTTGGCTTCTAGACCAACTTAGGCCTCAACATCTTATTGTATAATATTTTGAGATAATATTCATATATTTTCTATGATTTTATGATTGCTTTCTAGGATTTT
>JBCAUF010000476.1:1247024-1258869 GCA_038406115.1 Haemulon aurolineatum
AAGAGAGATCATGATCGATTAAAAAGCACTGTTTGCAGCCAAACCATTTCATTTGTTTTTTTATGATGTAGTCAGTGTAAGCAGGTCTCGATATTACTATCTGACAACAAAAATGAAGGTTTACTAGGGTGACATCTGTTAGTGGGATATTTCAAGGAATTGCTATTGGTATGAGTATGAGTATGGCATTGATTATCCTACACTATTTGTATGACAAATGTTCTCAGTTGTCCAAGCCCAATACTAATGCTTCCTCTTCTCCAACAACACACGCAAAGAGTTAATAAGAGTTACAAAGTACAAATATTACTAATAACAGTATGAGACCCCTGTCTTATGGCAGTGCAATAGAGGGAGTTGAGGATCTCATACACAATCTCACAGCACCATCTACTGGTAAAGCAAAGTTAATGCATGCATTTTCTCCGATTTTAATTGGATGACACTGGAGCAGTCACACAAAAATTACCGCCATTTTTTACATGCCTTATTTAAATTTGTTATTGTTTTTTTGGTAATTTATTTTTCTGTTGTTAAAGAGCACTTACCAGAGCACATTCAACTCTGTTCAACTGAACAGAACTGTGTCGTAATAATTGTTTTTATAGCAAATGCCCCACGACCATGGCACTTATATGCCAAATGATGACGTTCCCGAACAACCTAACCACTGTCACAATGTCATGACTTATTGGGCAACTTGAGTACAACAGTTACTATTTATGTCATTAGTTGCGTCTCGGCTTTTCCTACTATGACAAATAAAAATGTCTGATGTGGAAAAGGCTGATCAGTTGCAGTTTACTGTACTGTATCTGTGTGAGACCTTTAGTGGATATACCATACGGCAAGAAATAAAGGGAATAAAAAACAATCAAAGCCAAACGCTGGCTCAAGAGGTTGCTGTGGAACATTTACCACTCACCGTGGGGTGGCAGACACTATGGTCTTACTTGTGAATATCACATTTAACCATTAAATATGTAGGTTTGGGAGTTTGTTGCTCTTATGATCACAAAATTTACTGTTAAACTACTTTACTGTGTCTAACACTAACCTCTCTGTGCACTGATTCAGCCCAGTCTCTGTTAATGGTCAGAGAGCTGAAGGATGTGGAGGTCATGGCCCCTGACGAAGCCTGCTTTGAATGTGAGGTCTCCGTTCCTGTCCTCAAAGCCCCAGTCTGGAGTCTGAATGGGGAGCCCTTACAGTCGAGCTCTCGAGTACTCCTGGAGAAGATGGGCACAGTCCACAGGCTGACCCTCAGACAGACCTCCCCAGACATGAATGGTGTGGTAGAGTTCACCTCCGGGAAAGCAAAAAGCACAGCACAGCTTCGGGTACTGAGTAAGTAAAAGAAGTAGCAGCTGTAGGCCGTTTTTATCTAGCAATCTGAGCCTTTTACTTCACGTATCTTCAACTGTATTTACATTATCAGTACAAGCCATGTATGTGGACGTTTGGATTGATGTGCATATCTACGTACACGTAAGATTCCTAAAAAGTCACAGGCATGAATTATGAAGGGCATAAAGTACAGTGAATCAGTCATCATAGGTCATGCGGGATCCTGACATACAGTATTACCTTGCTTCTTACACACCTACTTATTAAAGAAATCTAGCAAAATATTGATTTAAAAATGATGTTATTGATATAAAAATTATATCATTGCTTGCCTCTTAGATTCTGCAGTTGGAATTGTAGCCATAGTAACAGTCTGTTATGGGTAGAATGTCATAATTGGCCAATCAGAATTGAGCATTTAACAAATCAGATGGGATTATGCGTCCACCATCATCATTTATTTTGCCATTATGACCAACTGGCTGTACAGTATCCCTCACTTAATGCAAGGACCGGATCAGTGTTGCATTTATGGTTTGGGATTTCAAATAATCACAAATATGTAAAAATAATACCTTGAGTTTAAGAAATCCTTTCATATAACAAATTACTGTGCACATAATATTAAAAAATGACAACAGCATACAATGCAGTTGAGTTTGTGTCCTTTGACAATGTCACTGTACTGAGTTGTAGCTACAGACTGGAGAAACACTGAGTTTGTAGCCCAGAAGTGTAACTCAAAACATAACCACTAGATAGAGCTACTGACAAAGTCTTGAGTTAAAAATAAAGAAACATCACAAGGAGCGGAGGTAGTGAAGCAATTTAGATGGTGTTTAATAAATAGAACACATTATTACATTTAAACTAATCAAATAAAAAGACATATTTTCATTAGATGTTCAGAAAAGAAATAATAAATTCTTCAAAATGATTCTGAATTGTCAACATGGTGTGCCAAAGTGTGTTGCATGACTTGGCACTCCACATACAGCACATAGCAATGGATACAGTAAATGTTTTGGCTCCTATGGCTGCTGCATTCTGTAAATGATATAAAGTGTTTATGGCCCTACTCTATCTGCAAGCATGTAGGTCAAGCAATACAGTACACATAGCCACAGAACCTTCTCGACCTAGTTAAACGTGTTGGAGAGTAAACTATTTTTAGGTTTATTATGCTGGCTTTGAACGAAAGAGTATTATGTTCAATCATCTGGGTTGGATCATAAACCTGTCATGAATTCATTTCGTTCGTTTTAAAGGGCGGCGTGCTGCACATCAAGCAGAACTCACGCTCAGCTGAGAAAATGAACATGGTCACAAACTCTAAACAGGGTTTGATACATGAGTCAAAGGCTATGGTGGAAAGTAAGAACACTCCCTCAAGTACTGTACTAAACTGAGGTACTTTGTTGAGTATTTACATTCTCTGCTACCTTATATTTCTTTGTACTCCACCACATTCATTGATAATTCTAATTATGGGTTACATTGCAAATTCAGATCCCATGAGTTTATAAAGTAGTTCAAATTTGCTCCATATTACACATTAATGCATCAATAATTATGATCCATTAATATAATCTACTTTTATTATTCAGAAATGGGCCATTCTGCATAATAAGTACTGTTACTTCTGGTATTTTAAGTATATTTTGTTGCTCATTTCTGATGCACAAATTTATGTATATGTTCTTACTTTTCTCAATTTTTTTCCTTGTAAAATACATTATAATTCAAGCTTTTTAGGCTTATAAAAATCCTTCAAATGAAACAATTAGTGAAGTGAAAACTCCTCTCAGGTCAATGTACAAACAGATCTTGTCCACACTACACTCATAATTAATGAGGGGTATTGAGTAGATGCTGATTTGTTTTCAGAGGCCACAGACCAATGGGATCCACTGACTTTGTCTTTAATAGTTCAGTTTTAGTGGAATAATCCTTGACAATATCAGCAGCAGATTTTTAAAAATATATTTCATAAAAACTGCTGTGGAGGTCAGGTGTGCATTTCTGACAGAATAAGGTCAAACATGTTGACTGAAGCTCTCTGCTCTTCAGTCTAATTCTTTCTCTGCTCGAATTTCACAGGTGACCCGTGAGCGCCGTCTTCTGTCTGTCATCGCCTAATCGACGCGGACTGATTCTTGTATTGATGCTTTGAAGTTGTGACATTGACATGGCTTACATATTTACAAACAGTACGTCTATTAAAGTGGTTTAAACAGGGTTGTGATGGATTTTCATGCAGTTCAGTTGATTCAGGGAGTGGATTTTCTTTCAGTAACTTGCATCTAAGGAACTAGATTTCTGTTCATATAACATTTGTCATAGTCAGCGTGTGAAGAAACATATCATATCAAACAAATCATAACTATCATAATACAATTTCAGTTTGGATGTAAATAATGTCCTGTGTGTGAGTGATCTGACTGTAACTGTGCTATGGAAGTTGAGTGTGTATTTGTGAGAATAAATATGGTTAGAGTCCTGCAACAGTATAAAGTGTGAGTTTGAATGCAACCCAGTCACAATACTGTACATGTGACTAGTCATTTGAATTAATAGGGTCATTTCTAAAGCCAAGACCTGATGTAGAGCGAAACAAATTGTCTGATCTGATCTTGTCCACTCAACATGCTTGTGGTCATGGCATTACAAAATTGTACTCCAGATGCCTGAAAGTAATTGGCTGTTTTTGTTCATTAGGTGTCGTTCAAGAATGAATGAAGGCAGAAAACATCGTGATTTACAGACTGCAGGTGTAATTGTGTTATTTTCTATGCAGTATTATCTGATTTTCAGTGTAATTTCCCAGCATATCAGAGGGTGGTTTTGTGTGGCTGTGGCTGTTGATGTGACAGTGAGCGTACTTGGTCACCAGCATCAGGTGTGACCACATATAAAACACAATGTTTAGTGTCTAATTGACAGCTCTTCAGGTTTTAAACAAGACGATCTAAGCCACAGTTGACAAATTAATTGCATACTTTTTCCTCATTTGTTTATTGTATAGACGTTTTTTTGTTTTGTTTTGTTTTGTTTTGTTTTTTTTTTTTTTTTGATGAAACCTGAAGTTCAAGTTTGAATGAAGAGAGTTCAGTCTTGCAGCAAGGGGCTTGTAATGTAAATACATTGGGCCAAAAATCAGGTAATCTGGGAAAGAAATAGGTTAAAAAAATTACTTGATCACCTTGATTGATAATCAGGGCATGCTAGTTTTATTGTTGGGTGGGTAATGTGTTTGAACTTAACAGAGAATGATAGTCGTTTTAATATGAAATCTGTTCCATATTCCATTTGTTTCCACCTCTGCCATGTTGTGTTGAGCATTAAGTATGTAAAAAAAGTTCTGTAGTGAAATATGACCTGTTTCAATAAAACATGCTTTATTGATCCAAGGTAAAAATATCTCTGGTTGTCTTTTTTTTCCTCAATCTTAACATTTATCAGCAGCAATTTAAAAACTAAACTTGAACCAGTTTCTTTACTTGAGTCACAACGTTAATACTCTTGTTGCATACAGTAAAAAAGTTAAGTCATTAAAGACAGGTTATGGTTTTTCACATATTGTCAAAGTATCTTTTTTCTAAAATCTTAAACCAATGTAAATACTCACACTGACGCAATCACACTGAAACCCACGCTCACACATACAAATATACAAACTCGCTCCAGACTGAGGCAAGGTCAATCAGGGCTTGAACAATGTCTGGCACAAGTTTCCCCTATGAAACTGAATATACAGATCAATAAGGCAGCCCATTTGACTGCATTAATGTCTTGACGCAAAACAGCTCAGATTCAAGTTTACCGATAGGAGACATCAAAGTGTGCTTTCAAACCAAACGTCAAACACATTTAAGTTGCCATAGCAGATCACGGCCTCCTCCAGCACATATAAACAGTATTGCATCATTGATGGGCTGCACACTGTGGCAGCCAATTTAACTAAAAACTCAAAACATAAAATAACATTAGGTAAAATAACATTAAAACCAAATCAAAACAATTGCCTAAAATCCTGATATACTGTATATGTACAAAAATAATCTCACCATTTCTGCAGTGGTGTGAAAGGTCCGATGTGTGCGCAGTCAGTCTGTTTTCTTAATGCTAATCCAGAGCTGTCCAAAACATCCAGACTTATTTTTATACATATATATATTTTTTTTCTTTTACAAGTTTTGCTGCTATGCAAGTATGAAGTTAACTAATGAATAAAAAGATTTTGGTGTCTTGTGACTGGAGTGGGCATAAGACAACATGTAAAAGGGTTATGACATTAATAATTCCAGTTAATTAGAATTTAGCAATAAAAACCATCTAAATTATTTGTAATGTAGTGAATAAACACTACAATCAATGACAATGGACCACTGGGTATGATATCCCATGATAACTGTTCCAAAGTTTTTGAAGCCAAATTGCCTCCACAATCTGTTTGTTTAAAGTTTTACCAAGACAATCAGAAAGTGCACAGTATTTGGAGCAGATCAAAAATGTGTCTCGTGGTGAACTGTGTCACAGCATGTTAAATAATTTATTAACCCAAAATACTATAATTAAAGTTAATGATTGTCTTTTACTACAGTTAATGGGATTTAAGGGGCAGTCACTAATGACTTGTATTCTGTGTACGAGCTTTGAATACTACTACAAATGCTACATTGTACTGACATGAACATGATTGATGTGGTACATTTGTAAAATGGCACTGAACAACTGTTCACACAATCTAGGTTTACAGCACACTTACATACGTAGGTCACTGCTGTCACATAACGACAACAACAACAACACACTAGCTGCACTGCAAAAGATACCTACAGAAGTCATTGAATTTCATATTCAGTACTTTTTTATGCAATATACGTTAAGAATATGAAATTAAACGACAGACATTTTTTGCAGTGTGGTCCTTGTAGTTGGAAGCAGCGTGGAGCCTGTGGCCCACCAGCCTCCGTGGCCCCGTGACGACAGCTGCTGGTGATTATTTTCATGCTAGTATCCTGCCTCTGTTAACTTGAAGTCCTGTGCTGGCTGAGAAAATCATAGATGTCGTCCACTTTGCTTAGTCTCTCAAAGAAGGGGATAAGATCGAGGAGCTCGGTGTCTGACATGTCGTCAAACCAGGACGCTACAGGAACCTGGAGATTTGAAGAAACAGGATAAGGCGGAAGTAGAGGACATTTTTAATATTGGAAAACATCATATACAATCATGATATTAATACTGTCATGGAAAAAAAACACTTTTTTATTTAGAAAAGGAATATAAACAGCATACTGCATTGTCTGGATGGAAGATGTAGGAGGCTGGAGAGTTGTCAATGATGATGACCTTGTTCAGGTCTCTTCCTAAACGGCTCAGGTCTTTTACGTAGTTCCCTTTGTGGAAGACACACGACTCCCGGAAGAGACGGCTCCGGAAGGCCCCCCATTTGTCCAAAAGGTCCGACACAGGATCTGCGTACTATAGTAGCAGAGAAAAATCCCAAAAAGACAGGGTCAATGCAAAGCCCAGTATGAGCTCAAAGGACTGTACGTAAAATAAAACATCAATGAGTAACGTTAACAAAATACACACACAGTTAGTCAACTGAGCCGGCCTCTTGAATACGAGTCGGCGGACGATTCAAGAGAAGAGGTAAGAGAAGCTCGGTAAGAGAAGGCCCTACCACCTACTGTTTTATTTATTTTTGGAATAGTCAGGAGATGGCAGAGCCCTTGAAGGCACATGAGGACACATAACGAGTGACTTAAGGGGATAAGCAGGATGTTGCAAATCTGTGTAATAATTTATCGTATATCGTAATTTTATATTGTAAAGTCAGATTTGGCATGTAATGCGATTGAATTTTCAAATTTTGGTTAACATCCTAGCAGCAGGATTTTGGACAAACTGTGCTGAGGTATTTTATGTCTGTATATTATTCTATAGCAAAACATAAATGATGAACAACTATTGACTGGACTTGACCAAATGGGTGAGATGAAAGATGTGAAAATGCTCCGAAGACTTTGAGGGAGCCAAAGAGTCCAATAGTAATTTTCTGTTGGGTTGTCACCACCATCAATCACTTTCTCATACACATAGCCATTTGATCCATTTATATAGAAATACTGCAGCTTTAAAACTAGGTCTGGGGTTTGGCAATAACCACCTAGCACTGCATCTGTGCTAGTGTGTCAGCAAATTATTAATGTGTCTGTCTAGCCTTCCCACTGTGAACTCTTTTGATGCTTGGTAAGCCTCGTTTTCATGAAACATAATTATGCAAATTATACATTATACTAAAGTATGTTAGTGCTATGATACTTGCTGTAAACAGTGCATTATTTGTAATAGGTTTTTATACTTCAACACAGTATGGCCTACACAGACCTACAACCAACCTACATCAAATTTCAATGCTAAGTTTAAACATAAAAATATGCAGCAGCCATAGACAAGCAATATCTTCAACATTTCAGCTTGGACGTTTTCAAAAGATCAGCATTTCTGTGCACGAAACATACTCATGAGACTGTCAGGTGCAGTAAACCGACTAAATGTTAAGACTAAAGTTCAGAACACTTTGAAGTAAATGTTAAAGGTTAAAATGTCAGTGCAATCGTTTGACAGGTATCATAAATTCATCTTTACGTGTGAGCGTGTGTGTGGAAGGTCACGCTGGGCTTCCAGTAAGCATAATGTTTTGAAACAACAGGTGTCACGTTCCACATCAAGTCTCGTTTGTGTCCACCCGGAAAGCGCCCGCTAGCCTGCTACAGTATAATGAGGCAAATTTCCACTGTCAGTTACAGAGAATGAGCAGCAGCGGCCTGACCTTGGACAAGCTTGCGGTGAACAAGACACACTCGAACAACTCTCCCATCCTCTTGAGGAATTCGTCAACGTGGGGTCTCTTTAACACATACACCTGGATAGAGACACAAAGGGCATACGAGAATTAAATACACAGCTGATTCAGTTCTTGGGGATATAATCAGGAAGACCAACTACTCGGGGGAAAATAAAGAAAATGATAATCTTGCTTCTGAACTGCATGTCAAGACAAAAATATATGGAAATGTACAGCAGCCTGACTTAGTCTATTGAACCATACAAGAGTATCTACCACCAACAGTTTGGCTGTTTCCAAACATGACAGTTCTGTCGTTATTAAGCTGTCATATGGGATGAAAAGGAACAATGTACATTTTATTACCATTAACATGAGTATCTTTGTGTTCTGATAACTCTATGTTGTTGTAATAGCATCAAATAATGCAAAAGAAAAGGTAAAGCTGTAGTATTTAACTCAAAAACACTTCATGTATACTTCCACTAAGATGCTGGCGGCCTTGTTTCTGAACCAAGTCATCCCGAATAGGCCTTCCCCACTTTAACAAGCCTATCCTGGATTACTTGAAACAGACCCAGGCCCTTTGGACAACAAAGCTCCTCTGTCTTCTGGGAGGCCCAGCACAACAGATTGCAGTTACCATTTAACGCCTGCAGGGAATAGCCACTGCCATTCCCCGGCGGCAATAAGCTGGGCGTAATATGCGCCACAGAGTGAGATTGATGGCCTGTGATTTCTGAGAAGCCTGCCAGGGTCTCCTCATTTCGTCAGGCCATGGAAATAGCCACCTGCTGCTTGGAGCCATCAACAGAGCGGGCCACAGCACTGTCAGGGCACTAGCACAGTGTCTTGAGTGCAAACTGGAGTTACCATGTAGGATTTTTGAATTGTACTCCTTTACTTTTGCATTTGAGAGTTCATAAAACATCCCACTGTTCACATTTTGGTCTTTGATCCTACTCAGACAATCTTTTACACAAATATTGGTTTTGTTTTTTTGACATAAAGGTGAAATGACTGATGCAACAGATGACAAATGGTCACTTAATGCCTACCTGGTGAACTGTTCCATCAATTTCCACTGGAATGATAAAATCAGCATTGTTCACTGGCTGTTGAAAACAAAAGTAGCAGTGTTAAACACACAAGAAGAAGAACATTTTTAAATTTAAATCTAGACCTCCTCATGAAGATGAGCGGGACGGCAACAAATCTAAATTAGAGATGTGTCAATCAGACGAGAAGACGCCACCTCAGCGTCTTTTAAATAACACAACACTGTAAATAATCCGGCTCTTGTCACTCCATCACTGAAATACAGGCACTACAGTAAGTGACAAGGCTCATAAACATATCTGATTTATTTAGGCAGGTCTCACACCTGAAATATGCTTCTCAAATGTTAGTATCGCCCCAAGCATGTTCTATATAAGGCATTACACCTCAGCCTAAATTGGTATACTATGAAGTAATTCAAGTAAGACGAAACATGTTTATCATGAATCATAAAGAGAAACTTTGAGTGTGCGTTTAGAATTATTGCACAGTATTTTTCATCAACATTGCATACTGGTTTATGTTCTGTCCTGCACCCACTGGTTCACATTTTTTGCATTTGAATAACAAATTATCAGAATGAATAAATCATTTCTTTTGTTCTTTTGTCAGACTTCAAGAATCTCCCTGGGCAAAAATGTGTGGAATTGAAAGGAGCTTGAACTCGAACTGAAGGACATTTTTCAGTGCCATCAGTACGTATGCAAATCCAGTGTTCACAGCCATTTTAGTTCTGGTTTGATCCGCCAACTCTGGGTCTCTTTGCCTTCTAGCGACTTCCTGCCTCAGTTCTCCATCTCCATCGTTTCAGAGAGCAGATAGTGTGTGGTATCTATGCGAGCCTGTGGGCTGAGCAGCCAACACAACAGACTGTCTTCATTTTGCTCCTGTTCCTTTTTTTATTTACTTCCTCTCTCACCCATCTGAGGACAAATGATGCTTTATTACATTTGCCATTTCAAAAACTATCCTTTCTTCCTCAGACTACTAAAGCGAAAACAAGTGTACTTAGTAAAACACTTCCAAGTATGTCAATGAATTCAGTTAAATTCCTTTATCAAAAACTTTCCTATCTTAAGTTTTTCATTTGCACATGTCCAATATTTGTCACAGATTTGTGCAATTAGTGTGTCCTTTAGCCTACTATATGTTCCCAAAGTTATATTTCTATTCATTTAATATAATATTAAATGTTTCATCACAATTGGATTTACATTTTCACTCATGAGTCTAAATGTCAAATTTTGCTGTTACACTATACTCTTTAAGCCATATTTGAAGTTTGGTGTGGAGTGGCATGAATGATGCCATTGAAAAGCAGTATTAAAGAAGAGTTATGATTCTCATAACAACATGGAGGGTTGAACTGGTAATGTGACCAGATTTGTATGGCTTTCCATAGAAATGGAGCATTTCCTTCCTGAACCATTCAAAGTGGGTCATCTTACACTGTTAGAACTGGGCCACCTTTTAAAAAACTAGTGGATGCTGCAACAGAGACAGGATAAATTACTTGAGATGACTTCTGGGTAATGCATCTTTAAATACTTGACCATTTGTTTATAGTTGCATCTATTTAATCCAATTTTCCATACCATATGAAATGAAATATCTTATATTCTCAAGTTTGAGAAGTTTGAGCTTTCACTGGCTCTTATCTGCCAACTCCAAAACTGTGTCACCTGAAGCTATTTTTATTTTGTATGTCAAAGTAATAACGAGTTTTATTATCCACTTTGTGTTAAACATGGAGTTCACAGAGTCTGACCCTGTTTACACATAGCAAGGGGCAATATCCAGTGACATCCTTTAGGACAGTCTGTGACCTGAGAAGGACTAAACACCACATGGCATTCATTACATAATTTGTCGTGACACAGAATGCTACCTTAAAAGGTATCAAACTGATCAAATGTAAGCCAGTTATTTGTAGGAACAATGCAAAATTCAATACTTTATCTCAAATCTTGACATACAACGTATTAACACTGATTAATTTACACCATTTTGCATATTAGATTGTTGTTGTTGATTTAAGAAAGTTTCTGAAATTTTTTCTCACCTTTCTATAAATGACTCAAATTAACATTGTATTCACTTGCCATTAAAAAAAAAAATACTAGTATTAATTGTGTCATATTTACTCAAATCCTACTGCAGTTAAAAGCTAAAATCTCCTTGTCCTTTGCAATTTACTTTTCAAAACTGGAAATCAGATTTTAATAACTTCTTTAGATCTCACTCGGATTTTATTAGTGCAGATAGGTTTTGCATCGTGAAACAAGAGGACCCATAAAGTAAACGGCTAATGTTTAGGTGGCACATGAGCCCAGTCCTTCAAGATAAAAATAAGTCATGTGCCTCCTTAATATATGCAAAATGATGTAGTGCAAATCCTACTGCTATTTTTGCCTACTTTAGCTTGGCAAGTAGAGTGTTTGCTTTGACAGACAATATGGAAGCCTAACAGCAGATACTTAAGAGACTCTGAGCTATTTTTGAATATCTGAAGTAACCAAAGGCCAAATGTTTGAAGAAGAAATTAATTTGGATAGAAGTGAGTGTTAAGTCTTTTAAAATAAA
>JBCAUF010000476.1:1281934-1296965 GCA_038406115.1 Haemulon aurolineatum
TTATGTAGCAATACATACCTAAATATATTTTATCTTATGGAATAAGAGGAAGTGTCTCTTATTTACAATTTAATCTATTTTATTTATTTTATTTAATCTAATATTTTCTAGAGCTGTATGGATTGTCTCAGATTTTAACATTTATGATTTCATGTTTTTTACACTCTGCAGGAGCTGCATATGGGCTTGAGACCAAAAAGGTGTATGACGCATGATCTTAAGGGAATACATAAATAATAATTTATGTGAAATATAATTGCTAATTATAGACATTTCAAATCTTTCTTCCTTTATTTATAAAAAGTTCTGCCATTTAAAAAGTGTAATTTATAAAAACCAAATGAAGCAAAACCTCTTTTGAAAGCAGTTGCTGTAACAGCAGTTACAGCTAAAATAAGAGCTAATACACTCAACGGTGTCTCAACCATAAAAATCCTTTTTTTTTATCCATCATTTGTAATGCTGACTAATGCTAACTGGTTAAGGGCACTTGGAGGTACCCCAGTATCACCAGTGGGTTTCTAAAGCGATTCAGTTAACCGCTAACCACCTGAATAATCTTACATTTAATAATGTTGACCTCCAGCAAAGCTCTGCAGTCTAAAAATACGTGGACTGACGACTGACTCAGTAAACTTGTAAACCTCATTTCAGTAAACTCAGAGATGAGAGTAAATATCTCTGCATAGCTAATCAAACTGGATCCTTTACACTGGGCCGAGTGGAAGAGTTTCATATTCCTGGAAGCCAATGTGGTGGTTGTTAGCTTATTTGTGGTTAAGGAACTAGTGTTTGCCAAGCAGGTAGCATGGAGTCACTGATGCTGTCATATTAACACTTTGAGCAGAAATGATAACCTAATGACAGATTAAAAAAAAATAAATTCTGCTTTTGAGAATGAGATAATTGTTGCTTTCCTATTACTTAACATTAGGGAAGAATTTTGTGCTGATTGTAAGAGTCCGTTTCTTATAGCCCTTGTAGAGAATCCTCCAATGCATCCTCTGAACTCGATATACATTTTAAAAACTCAAAAAAAAAAAGGAACTTCAACTGGAACTGCTACAATCTTGACAATCACTGAGATGCTACAGCAGTATAAAAACTCAGGTACTGAAGCATAAATAACTCTGCTTTAATTCAATCTGGATAAAGTTCATGGAGAGCAATATGTAGCATTCTAGGCTGGCCTTAATCAAAGACACAGATTTGACATTATAGAAATAACTTCTGGTCAGGAAACATGAATATGAGATATAGGCTGATACTGTAGAGGTGCTGCAATTGTTTTGAAATTGTGCCGAGTGGTCATTATTTTGGAATCTTGTGAATATCTTGTACTTAAATGAAGCAGTATTTTTAACATCAGAACTCTGTTACAGCAGTTTTAGGCCTTTCATGGTGGGTTACTACAATGTATTAATTTGTGTCCCCTCTAATCATTGTAGAGTTGACAGTAAGAAAGGAAGTGATTTATCCAAAATGTATGCAAAGTTACAAACCTTGAGGTACTAACTTGAAGACACCATCCTGCCTTGTCTGAACAAGGTCCACCATATAAAAAAAATGCAGTCAGGCTCTTGTAACTAAGAGTTCCCTTCAGAGTAAAATAATTCTTTTAGATTCTCTTTCAGAACCTGAAAAGAAAAAGAAGTGACGTCTCTGTAGATCACAGCCACTGCTGCTTTCTTTTTTTTTCTTCCGACCAAGTTCAACGAGTCAAACCTGAAGGGACCACCCCATCACGCAGCCCAAAGTCTTTTCCTTGAGTCCCGCCAACGGGTTTGTGGAAGCCTGTTTTCACGGGGTGACAGGTGTGGTGGGTGAAGTTGGCACATTTGGCGTGGCGGGGCTGGTGGGGGTTTGTGGCGAGCTCTGGTAGGACCGCAGGAGGACCTTGTGCTTGGTGGCCACTTCCTCTCGCCTGCGCTGCTGGTCGGCCAAGAATTCCTTGAGACGGGTAGTTGTAAAGGTGAGAGTCTGCCTGCGAAGGCGCATCAGGTAGGCATCTTGAAGCCAGGAGTTACTGAAGCAGTCCTTAATGGAGGGACGGGCCCTGTTGAAAACCAAACAGTGAGGATTGAAATATTCAAAGATTTTGGAGAGAATTAAAAAAACATACATGATGTAACTGACTGCTTTTCATCTATTTAGTGTCAATCTATTTTGTGGTTATATTCAGCTTCAGCAACGGGAAATAGGTGTTATCTGCCAGAGCAAATATGGCTCATGTTCAGCTTACCAAGGGTAGCTACAAAGGATCTTTTTAAGGAACAGAGAGGCACTTTGGGACACATTCTGGTAGAGTTTTGAGAGGTCAAACTTTGCCGCCTGGATCCTGGATTCAGTCTCCTGAGGATCGATCTCAATGAACGGCGACTTGCCGCTCAACCTGGAAAATCAAGGGGAAGTTTTGACACAAAGACACAAAAGATCAAAACACATGAACGATGCACAATAAAATCTAAGAAGGGTAATCAGATTAGTAATGAATGAGGAGCACACCATGTAAAATTACAGTATATAGAAAATACCTGATAATCTGAAATGCCAATGCAGCAGATACATTTTCAATCATAAGCCCCATTTCATATAAAGAACACTATTACATTTCTATTTAAAGAGGGCTTGCTCGGTGGAAGCTGTGAAAGCAGTACTCACATGATGAAAGTCAGTACGCCCACGCTCCAGATGTCAGCTGGAGGGCCCACAACATCCCCTTTCAACATCTCTGGAGCTGCAAGGAGAAGAAAGGAGAAACGCACAGCGATTATTATCTTACACTGAACTTCACTTACATCTGAATTAGCATTAGATTAGCTGTGTACAACAGAAACTATAGTTTATGACTTATTGTCTATTATCTGTATGCGATGACTTGATGGTAAGCGTAGCCTTTTGAAATGTGTGACTGCATAGTTTTAGTTTTAATTCCCCTTTATAATTCTCCTGTGTTTCCATAGCTGTTGCACGCCCACTAAAAAAACAGTTACATAAACCATCCACGATCAACAGTAATCACACAAGATCTGTATCTGTAACACAATAAATCAAAAAATTATCAAAACCAACAAAAAGTCAAAACTTTCACTAATAAACTTTTTGACTTTGATCTTTTTTTGTGCGTCATAAAGTGTGTTTTCCATAATTTTCCTCCTAATAAATGAGCACAGTACATATTGCATAATGCGCTGTCTTAATGCAAGAAATTACCCTAATAAAATTCTGAAGTGAATTCTTTATTCCTTGAAGTGCTTTACTTGCTGTAGCACCATCACTTTATTAGTACATCCATTGAGCATATTTCTGTTCAGTGATTTCTCATAATATGTACCTTACTACTGCATAAATGACTTATTTCAGAAAATTTCACCTGCTGATATTTTTAACATTTGTGATTGTTAATTAAGTTTCTGTATGTGAGAATTGCCTTTTGCGAACAAATTAGTTCAGTCATAATCTTGTACATACTTTATCCTCATGACCTACCTGCAAAATAGATCTTGCTCTCAACAAGACTTACCATACAAATAAAGTCTGAGTAACTCACTGAAACTAAATCAAAACTAAACTATCAAAACACGAATTATAGCTGTAAACAATGTGTTGACTCTTTTGGTCTCAGCTACCTCCTCATGCAGATATCTGCTCCATTATGTTTACCAGTTAGTTGCTAACTTTGTTAGCACACCAAGTTGTGCAACATAAAAGCAAAACAATGAGTTAATACATACAAAACGCTGCATAGAATTTGCAGTGTTGGGTGATCATTTTGACATTGCACATGTCAAAATTGCCATTTGTCCAGTAATAGAAAAATATTAATCAGAGCAGCTTTAGTTTTACATTCCCAGTGGTCTGTGAAAAACAGGACTCTTACACATGTACTCCAGTGTTCCAATAGGAGGGCTGAACTGCTTGAGGAAGAGAGGGTTGTAAGTCTGGGCGCTGCCAAAATCAATAATCTTGATGACGTTCATGTAGGTGACAATGAGGTTCTCTGGCTTGATGTCCAGGTGGAGGATGCGTCGGGTATGGAGGTAGTCCAGACCCTGGAGGATCTGCACAATGTAGGTCACCACGTCATCCTCTGAGTAACGGAACCTGAAATACACCAGACGTGCAAGAGCTTGTTAGAGGAGATCTTCAAGGAAGAATATTTTAAGGCGTATGTTCAGTACAAATGGGAAACCAAGTGATGATTTCACATCAGACATACAACCTGTTCAACAAGTACTGGTGTACCTGTCTATGAGACTGAAGAGCAGCTCCTTCCCACTGCAGTACTCGGAAATAAGCACCAGGTAGCGCGGCGTGACGTAAGCTTCATGCAGAGCCATGATCCTGTCGTGATGAAGTGACTTGAGGATGTCATACTCCTGCAGCACCTCCTGCTTGCTCTCTGCCTCGTATGGAACAATCTTAGCCATGAAGAGGTTGCCTGTGGCGTTCTCCCGGCACTCACGGATCACACCAAACCGACCCCTGTGTGTGACAGAGAATAAGTCAGTCGCTTCTTCTATAAACTGCTGTGCAAACAGAGCATCTTCCAAACCCCAAATTTGAGGCAGGTTATTTTTGTTTTGGTCAGTGGTCAAAAGATCCCAAATGAAAAACATTTATGATGCACATGATGAATGAATACTAATTTAGAGAGAAAATAGAAACATTTGCCTTTATTTTGCGTAAACGTAATCATTACCTTGCTTTCTCATCCATGAAGGTGTAAGGCTTCTGTGGAACTCCCTGGCGCAGAGATCCCTCTCCAGGCTTGCCCAGTGGCGTCCTGCGTCCCGAAGGAGTAATCCGTCCTGAGGGCGTGACCCGTCCAGATGGGGTACCCCGACTCTCTCCTCCCTGCAGCACAGGCGTCAAGCTCTGCACCACCACCACAGGGGGTGAGACAGTCACAGTAGTGGCTGAAGGGGTGGTGGTTGTTGGAGTGGAGCTCGATTGAGAAGGCGGAGTAACGCGAGTGGTTGCAGCTGGCTTGTACATTGGAACAGATGAAATAGGTTTTCCAATGACAGGTGCAGGTGGCGTTACAGTAGAAGGGGGTTTGTTGGTTATGGGGGGAACTACGTTTATAGGACTCTGAGGTTTGGGTGGGACAACAGGTGGAGGTGCCAGTTTGGTCTGGGGTTTGCTCATACTGATGCTAAGGGTGGTCTTGGCTTTGGCTGGCGCGGCTGGAACAGCTGCGGTGGTCTGAACTGGAGCTTGTTCGGAGGGGGCTGCGCTAACGGGTGGAGTAACTGCAGGACGGCTAGCATCAACCTGCACGGTGGGTTTGATGGTTACTGGAGAGGCAGATTTGGCCACAGATGGAGCAGGAGCTGAAGTTGAGGGAGGGGCCGGCGTCACTGTAGTGGTTTTACTAGGAGCTGGTTTAATGGGAGGCACTTTCATGGATGACATCATCACCACAGGGGGAGCTGGAGTAGTTGCTGGGACAGTCTTGACCACTACAGGAGTGGTGGATTTAGCTGGTTCTAATGAAAGACAAGGAGAGGGAGGACACACCTCAAACATCTCATTTGATATACTGTATGAAATGGTTGACACATGCAATGCTACGATTCACAACTGAAACTGACAAACTTTTCAACACCATGAGGTTAAATGATTTTAATGCATTGTGCCAGATGAAATATATCAATATCATATCCATCTCAACATAAAGTAAAAGTTATTAATGTTTTTTTTCTTTGAGATAATACATACCTGAAACATCAAGGCTTACGACTTCTGAAAGGTTGCTGTAGGGGCCCTGGCCAGCTTTATTGACACATGCCACCCTAAACCGGAAGGCACCCCCCGCTGGCAAGTCAGCCACATTGTAATAACAGTCTGCCACCCCTGTAGCCACGATCAACCAGTTGGTTTCACCTGGGGCGTGAAAATAAAGCCAGTATGTCCATGTTATTTCAAGAAATTGTTCATTATCAATAATACTATTTATATGAAATATAATATAAATATAAATTACAATATAAAATGTCTAAATAAAACACAGTCACACAGCTTTGCTATTTACACTCTGGTCATTTTTCATTTGTTGATGTACTGACACAGTTCAGCACATTCTATTAAATGTTGGTTCTAATGTTGGCGAGGCTGCTATGCTCTGTTTATGTGTCTGCCGCAAACATACACAGAACTACACTACCTCACCTTCAACACTGCATGCCATTGGCCATGTGTTGCCATAGCAACCTCATGATCATTTGTATTATTGATGTGGTCCTGTTGGTGATGTGAGTAGGTGCATTGCACAGTGAAACCCATGCATAGCTACTGTATATACAGATTGTTTCAGCTGAATTTAAAAAACAAACAAAACAAAAAAAACTGAAGGACAACCAAAATGCTCTGGGAAATGCAGAGCATTGCTTTGGCACCCCATTAAGCTTGAAGTCATGTAGCCCGTTCAAAACCTAGAGCATAAATGATCAACCATCAACAAAGCTCTATCTAAAAAGCATTTGTGGGCATCTGCTAATAGTCTATCTAAAAAAGGGAATAAAACATCAAATCATTGCAAACACTGACCTTCTGTTTTCCGTTCCAGAGAGTATGTGCATGGGGCCATGGTGTCTGAGGGCCTCCATAGTACCAAGGCTGTATTGTTGTACTTCTGAGGTATTTCAGGGGTCCCAGGACGATTTGGCAGACCTGTAAAAACAAAATCTGTTGGTATGCATGCATCATCTGTTCTTGGGCTCTTATTTGCCCTCAAGTTTCTCACCAGGCTCCCTATTGTGTGTCCACTAGACTAACCGTACTATATTTATTTATACATGCTGAATTGTTATAATATATACAGCACATTGTATAAAGGGCTAACAAGGTTTACTGCTTAAAAAGTAATAAAAGTAATGTATTTCTCAGGGCTTACGGGCAAGAGATATTGTGCACGAGCTGGACACAGAGGCCAGGGGGTTTGTAGCAACACATTCATAGACCCCAGCATCCTTTTTGGTGGTCTGCATTATCATCAGTAGCTGCCGGCCATCAGGGCAGGCGATCATGTTCATCCTGGCATCAATCTGCATGGGCTTCTTATCTGAGGAAGCACACATGCATAGAAATGGTCATGATGATTAAGATTTAATTTTGCATTACTTATCCTAAATGATTAAGAGTATTAACTACAAGAAATTATCAAACATACATAACTGTTCATTTGATCAGTGTCTAGAGTAATTAGGAATCTCAATTGTTTATCAAATCTCATGCACTATATGCAACATCTGTTGTCATGGTACCATATGTTGGTAGACAGCAAGAGACAATGGAAGCCATCATTATGTCTCTGCACTCATGCACCCAAGAATAATTATGTACATTTTTCTGTAATTAGCAAGTGCAGTGATTCTGACCATCCATCTGTGAAACCATCAGTTGCATAATACTTATTTACGTCAGTGAATCATCTTTACCTTTCATCCAGGTGATGTGTGGGTGGGGGCTGCCTGCTGGAAGGCAGCTGAGAGTGACTGGATCCCCCTCCAGCAGGACATGATCTCTCAGCTTGATGTGGAATACTGGAGGGAAATCTGGGAGCAAAGAACATTCAACTAACTAAGTCATGTGCATACTATATATTGATAGGTCAAATTAAAGGTCATTATTATTGACTGGCCTCCCTCTTAATTTTAAATTTTACTATAAAATAAGTTTTAGATATAAAGGCATCACATGTACAATTATGAAGTAATCAAATGCGATGTGTTTAATGATGTTTTCGATGTTTTATGGTTTGGTAGGCCATGTAGCATGCAATGATTAACAAAAGGTAATAGTTTGACATTTTTGGAAATGGAAATTAGCTTTCTTGCAGAGAGATGAATAAAAGGTTAATACCTCACATATCTATCTGTTCAGTATGACACTAAAGCCAGCAGCCATTTAACTTAGCTTAGCATATAGCCTGGAAACAGGAAAACAACTTGGATTTAGCAAAGTCTGCCAAGCATTACCTTTAAAATTCACTAACACACACTGAAATGCTGAAAATAAACGTTATGGTTCATTGGTGGGTTATCTGCTGAACTATTTCTTGGCCATGAGCAATCACTTCCTGAAGTATTTGCTGGTTGCCTGGCAACCTCACGGTGATGACAAGAGCCAGACTTGCTGTTTGCCCCGGACCCTCAAGAGGAGGATAAATCATATCTCTGAAAATGTCTAACAATTGCTTTAAGCTGTCATTACCTTACCCTTGACACAGTGCAATCACAATCTCATCATACACTCTTGTTTGACTTACCAGAAGCCAGTTTGGAGTACTGACGAGAACGCAGTGAGCTATTTTCTCTAGAGATTGCTGTTGGTATGTCAGGCTGCGATACTGTCTTGTCTCGCCTCCCTCTGGTCAGGCCCCATCGATCCCAGCGGGACCTGCGCTCACCCTCCACACCTTTATAAGAAAAAAATCAACCAACCCCACAAATCATTCATCGCGCAATTAAAAAGTTGATTGAGGGTACACTGTTGTAAAATTTAGAGTAAAAGCAAATTTCATGAAGATGAATAAGTAATTCCTTCATACCTTTTGATGCATCTGACTTGAGGCTGGACATAGAGTCGAGGGACTCTGTTGAGGCGCCATTACTGGTCTGAGCTGCCAGCTGGTTCTGAGGTACACTGGCGACCTTTGGAGCACGGCTCTCTGATGTTGAACGACGAAGCATGGAAAGAATGGGTGTCCTCTTGGTTTCCTTGTCCTCTGATGCTTTCCTTTCCTCTGAGTAACTGCGAATTCTTGTAGAGATACCAGCTACTGTTGATTCAATCTTTCTGCGCATTGCCAAAACCGGTGATTCATTCGCTTTCTTTAGCTCCTTTTCATCTTGTTCCACCGACGTATCACCTCCACCATCCATGCGCACCATCTCTACTTCCTTCTTTTCCTGTGACCCTCTTCGGCCAAGAGTCCAGGAAAGCCTACGTCTTGAAGCTGAATCTTCTTCTTTGGTCATTTCATCCTTGCGTTCAGTTGAGGGAGTTCTCTTCAGGCGCATAGAAAGCCTTCTCATAAAGCCTTGGTCCTTTTGAGCTTCACGAAGGTCCTGGACTGATTTTGATTTCTCTTCAAGTCTCCTATGTGCTAATTCCAATGGTGCACCAATTGGCCCAGGTCTGTATATCTCTTCACCTGACTCTGTAGGATCTGATGAAATCACCTGTGATTTGTCCTCATTCTTTGATCGTGACAGAAATTTTAGACTTCTTGAGAGTGAAGACTCGCGTTTTTTGAAGCGAGCCTCAAAGACCTCCTCAGAGCTAACATCCTCAAAATCACCTCCTGCTGAGAGCTCTTGTTGGGATGAGGAATGTGTTGGAGTCTTTGGTGGACTGGATTCTTTTGTGATCATTTCAGGTGATGCTACTCTGGAGTATACAGCAGGGTGCTCAGTGGTTGACACAACGCCTAGCTTTGGTGGACCAGGTAAAGCAGAGGATATGCTGGTAGGTGAAGATAAAAATGTGTCAGTTGATATTGAGGATGATGACGTGTCTGGAACAGCAACAGGTGTGGAGGGCCCTAAAGGTTGTTCACTGACAGGCTGAAGTGAAGGGACCATGATGGTCTGCATAATACTGGCGTATGCTGAAGTCCTTCCATCTGGGAGAACAACTCGAGCAGGAAGCGAGGGTGTTACATAAGTTGACACAACATTTGCTGGGGGATGGGAATATTCTTGTGTTGGTCTCATCATGATTGAGCTTGTGGTTATCACTATGTCAGAAGATTTAGTAGGCATATTTACTTCTTCTTCTACCTTTTCATCAGAAACCTCTATATTTTCTTTAGCATTTGATTCAACCACACTGACAACTCTTTCTTCTTCTTCTTTCATAATCTCTTCTTTTTCTTCTTGCTTCTTTTCTCCTTCTCCTTCTTCTTCTTCTTCCATTTTTTCTTCTAGTTTAGAGCTTTGGGCTGCAAGAGGAGGTGTAGGAATTCTCTGGCCCATATACTCTGATTCATTCATTGGTTCTTCTGATATGCTCATATCCTTCTCTGAGAAACCACTTGTGCTCGATCTCTCATCAAAATTACTATCCGTAGTCAGTCCATCCATCTTTTCATTCAGAGTCTCATCAGATTTTATCTCTTTCTCCATGAATGATTCCTCGCTTTCCGTTTTGGTTGGACTTTCCTGCACAACAGACTCTGGTGTCGGCGGTTTTGGCGAAGGTTCCCTGGGAGTCACTGGACGGGAGTCTACCTTTATTGGCTCAGCGAGAGATGACATAGATATAGCCTCCTTGAGCCTTCTCTCTTCTACCTGCGCCAAAGGAATCTCTAAGGGAGCTCCTGATCGACGGTGTAAAGCTATAGGTTCTGAATCACCTTGACTGAAAGAGGCAGTTTTCCGCAAAACCTTGGGTTTGGGAACTTCGTCCCTTGCAGAATCACTGGATGCAGCTCTAGTTAGTGGAGGTGGAGCCAAACGTGCGGTGCGAGAGTAGCGATCTGCGGGTATTGCACGTTTTTCATCTCCCATTCCTAATGTTTCCAGCAGAGGTCCTCTCAGTCCACTCATTTTGTTGTCCACAGAGCCACCACGAAGAAGTCGCTGTCTCATCAGCTCCAGTTTCAAAGCATAGTCTTCTTGACTCATCTTGGCAGTTCCTGGGCTGGTGCTTCTCCTTGGTAGTTCCATAGAGACAGCTTTCTTGAGAACTCTCCGGCCATCCTCTTGGTTTCCTTCTCCAGCTCCTTCCTCGGGTGTAATTCGGAGCAGCAATGCACTGTCAGCTGAGCCTCCACGTCGTAGCTCTCCTCTTCTTCGTCCACTCTCTGGTTTGTCTGACTCCATGCTTGACCCCCTTCGTAGTGGTTTTCTTGTCAGCTCTGACCTTTGTGGTAATTCAGTGGGTGGTTCTTCATCTGAGGAACCCTGGCCATTGTCTTGAGATGACCTTTTACGCAGGCGGCCTTTACCTGTTATTTCGACCCCTTCTTTATCCGTTTGTTTAGGATCACACTCCATTGCCTCCTGGGCTTGAGCAGGAGACCCAGACCATTTACCTGTTCCATCCTGCTTTCCTGTGTCTTGCTCATTGGTCTGGATATCATTAAGTGACATCCGTGATCCAGAGAATTCCATGTTAAGCGGCATTGGAATAAATGGCAGTTCATCAATGTCTTCATCAGAATCTGAGGATGATGATGGCAAAGGTGACCCTTCTTTAAGGTGCCTAGGAACTGCAATGGAGATGTGGCTGGAAGAATCGTTCAGCAACTCAGGTATGGACCTCATTACCATTTTTGACTTATAGCTGATTAGTGAACGCTGTAAAAGACAAAATATGATGAAATCAATAAAAAATTTTGACCATTAAATTACTTTTACGCATTCTGTGTAGAATTCTGTATAGAAAACCAGAATAAGAAATAAAACATCCCTCACCTGCCATTTTCTGCGAGATACAAACTTCCTCAGGGCCTCTGTACCTATGGCCTTCCCCTTGCTAAGTGTCTGTACAGTAAACAGACATTAAATGTAATAAAAAAAAAGAATTAGGAATGGGACCTTGCTCAGCATTGTCAAGAAGAATTGACTGCAAAAGAGGTTGTAAATGATTAACACTGTTGTGTGAAGTGCCACTAGCCCTGTCTTACCTTGAACCAGGGGTGTCGAAGACATTCCTGAGTATCAGGTCTCCTAGAGAAACATTATGACATATTTTAGTCTTCCAGGTTTATAAACATTTGTTCCATTATCTAGCTCAGCATACTTCACTGTCTTGGCTACATTAAATGATAAGTGTACTTATAACAGTTATAAATTATATATTTATATTTATATTTTACAAAAAATCCAGAAGTGTTACTTACAGCCTGTCTGCTACCAGCAGCTTTATGATGAACCCTTTAGCCTCTCGGCAAAGCTCAGAAAACATACTCTCCTCGAAGGCCACATTGTAGTTCCTGATGTTCAGTACCGAACTGCGGTCATTTTCTCCAGCAAATGGAGAAACTCCCGTCAGACTACAGACAGAAAGAGATGCTTACATTTAGTAAAAAGCCTACTTGTAGTGCCTGAACAGGCTAACGTGTAAAAAATTCACTATGATGCTCAGCATTCTGAAATACATTTAATATTTAAGAAGTAAATAATTATCACTCACCACAGATATGCAATTACTCCAACTGACCTGGAAAAATAAAGAATAGAATTGGAAAAATGTGGTGTGTTAAAACAAAACAAACAAATAAAGAAAATAGTTTTTCTGTAATTTCAATATGTACTCTACCAGATGTCTGATGCTTTTGAAACAGGGGTCTGATTGACAATTTCTGGTGCAACAAATTCTGGTGTGCCATATTTGCAGTACTGGGCCTCATCGGGTGTGAACGCCAGCGCATTGCCGAAGTCACAGATTCGGATCTGATCACCATGGGGGTCTGCCATGAGGATGTTATCAGGCTGAGGAAAGGAACAAGAAAAGTAGCCAACATTTGATAATGTTTGTTATCAGAATAAGTTATGTACTATAATTTATGTAATGTGAAAACAAAAACAGTTACAGTCCACATCTCTTTACATAAATAATAATTTGTAAAATTATCTAAAGGAAAACAATGAAAGAATATGAGAGTGAAGATCCAGGAGTATCTACCTTAATGTCCAGGTGTATAATGTTTTGATGGTGAAGGTAGTCCAATCCCTCAAGCAGTTGTCTTATACATGAACGTACCTGATGGTTCCAAAAAACAAAAGTACCAGTATAGCTGTTATTGAGAAGATATTCAAACAAGTTACAGTTGATCATTGCATTTTAATTGATATAGAAATGTTTAGATTAGATTTGCTGTGCAGTCATAAAACACAGGACTTACATCAGACTCCATTACTGTAGATTTCCTTGTAAATCTGTCAAGCAGCTCCTCATGGCATCTTTAGAGATTAATTAAGGCTATTGTTTCTGGGACTTTGAATAAATTGTACAATAAATGCTAAATAATAGCAAAATATTTACAATAACAAGACAGCTTTTCAGAAAGAAAATTTTTAGAACAACACAATGCATATAGTGACAATGAAAAAAAGAAACAGAACTAAAAAAGCAAACATATTTTATTCATATCATTTTACTTGCTCTCTAAGGCTAATTGTGTCCTCTGCACCAGAGCTCTCTGTGTTTTAACTGCATAATAAGGATACAGTTCAGTGATGATAATGACTGTATTCTTTTTCTCAAAGGCATCATGAAAGTAAAGGACTCTCTCGTGGTCCAGCTTGGAAATCAGGTTCATCTCTCGCAGAGCAGACGCCTTCTTCTTGGCTCTTGTGGAGATGAACTTTGCGGCATACTCCATTTTGCCTACCTTCTGGGTCACACGTTTAATATAGGAAAACGCACCTCTGAAGGGAAAAAACAGAATAAAAACTGTCAACCTTAGCTTATTACTACTCAATAAGAACTGTTTCAGTGCATGCAGTGTATTATATCTTGTACGCTAAAGCATCAAAGAATGGGATTTCAAATATGGGATTAAAAATGAGTCACCTTCCAATTTCCTTATGGATATCATAGTGGTCAGTCAATCTCCGCATTTTTCTTAAAATAGTCGCTTCGTCGTCCATTGGATCCTCTTTATTTTTGGCTACAGTAATGAGCAAGTTTTAATCAGAGAAATGTACAACTATTTCAATGTGCAAATAATTACAAGAAAAAGCATGTGTTCATTCAGGTTTCTTCAGTTCAAGGGATTGTTGTTTTTTGTATGGATCTTATAAACTGACTTCATACCTTCATGGACGGTGAGTTCAGCTTTACAGGAGACAGATCCTGCCAAGTTCCTAGCAGTGCAGGTATAAACCCCAGAGTCTTCTGGACGAGCATTTAGGACCACCAGGGAACATTCATTGTCATCATAGACAAAGGTGTAATGACTGCTCTCTGACAGCAGAGTGTCATTCTGAAAGCAAATACACCAAGTTCCAGCAATGGTTTCTCAAAGATTGGCGATGGAACATTTTGGTAAATTTGGTAAATAAGTTTAGCTTAATTACTGTAAATTAATTTTGACCTCTAAAATGGATAAAAACCTTGAACCAGAGGATGTCAGGAATAGGTTTGGCCTCCACAACCACTGCAAAACGAGGGGTCTCCCCAGCACAAACGTCCAAGTCCTCCATGATAGTTTCAAATGTTGGCGGAGCTAGAAAGGTACCACAGAAAGATACCTTAGCTTTGGTCAGATGAACAGATAGATAGATAGACAGACACACAGACGGACAGATAGATTAACTGATTGATCCATCCATCCACTACCTACCTGCCATCTCCACGTTGAAGGAGCAGCTGTCACTGCCATACTTGTTGGAAGCCATAAACATCATCTCTCCAATGTCAGCACTCTTCACTTTGAGCAGCTTCAGCATGTGTTGGTCATCATCTGGCATCGTCATCTCGTACAGACCTGGCTTGTTGGACAGGACCACTCCCCTCCTGTGGAAAAACATTTGTATTGTAAGGATTAATATGGTATACACCAGGAAAGACAGCGGAGCCTGTCACTGGCGGATATTTGGCTGCTATACTTAAAACTCAAGTCAGGGCTCAAAAATAGATTTTTTTTCACTGCTCTGGAATCTTTGATAATCACTTGGAACTGAACAGCTGCTTGTCTGCATTGTCATACTGTATTTGTCCTTGTCAATCATACACCCTGACCATCCTGTACATGGGGTCCACAAGATGGCGACTTTACAATCAGATGCCACCTGACTTGACAGTATCAATGCAGGTTAAGTGCAGTCATGCAAGCAATTGTTTTCCTTTTGATATATTTGACTTTCTAAAGTAATTTATTTTCTAAGCATAAAATAAAGAAAAGGAGACACACAAAAAAAAACCTGACAACAGAGATACAAACACCTTTTCCAGATGACTGCAGCGTTGACATGATTGAGGGTGACAGTGATGTTGACTGACTGGTTTTCCATCACATACACAATGTCTGGCTTATCAATAATCACTGGAGCCTCCTGGAGATAGGCACCTA
>JBCAUF010000476.1:1541643-1555530 GCA_038406115.1 Haemulon aurolineatum
CATAATTGGGTTCCGGAAGCATAAACTCCACGGGAATTGTGAACACCAGCAGAGATAGAAGCAGAGCGAGGGAGACTGTGTGTGTGTGTGTGTGTGTGTGTGTGTGGTTTGGACAGGTTTCCTCACACACTATGTGTATGCATAATACTGTGTGTTGCTGTATTTAAGTGTGCATTTCTTTAAAGTGTGTGTCCAGATATTAATTATGTCTGCGTGTCGTGTGTGCGTGCAGCCTTTATGTAAATGAGAGACTGTGGGAGGCGAAGAAAGGCTTCAAAGCACGCTGCCGGTAGAACAATTCTACGCTGCCCGAACACTGGTGTGCATGCTACTGCTATGAAAGCATAGGAGGGATGTACACCAGGCAAGCTGGTGAGTGATAGACTGCGAGGCAAGAGAGAGGGGGGGGGGGGGAAGAAATCCTCTTATTGACCAATAAATTCAGCGCAAGCACATGAAAGTGTTATGAGAGGTGGCCATCTTTTCCTTATCCCCAGTGCTATTATGTGCAGCTGGAGAATGTTTAATTGGCTCTACCAAATGACACATCCCCAGGCAGGTTTACTTTTCAAACATGAAATACTGTCCCATTCGGCACGTCGCATGAGGATACATCGTGCAGTTTCTGCTTTATGTCTGTCGATGCTTGTGGCCTGTTTTGGTTTTTTTTTTGCAAAACACAAAGTGACTGTTAATGACAACTCTTCCCAACGCAGAATTAAAAACATTATGATGTTTTTGATACATTGCCATATCCAAATGAAGTGTGAGGAAGCTAATAAAAGGTACATCCATCTTTAGGTTATGTATTACGCTTCTTGATTTCTCTACCAGTGCTTCCTTTTAGATTTATCCCTTATAACAGTATCCTGCTGTATGCCTTCAAACAGCCGAGCAGGGAGCTTCTTAGAGTGAATAGCGTGTCGCTGATGACCCCTAAGTTTCAAATCTCAGTCAAAATAACCTTTCCACCACTTTTACTACATCCTGACTCAAAATAGAAAACTTGTCTCCAACTGTGTTGACACAGAATGGTGTTCATTTCATTGTCTCATTTCTGAGTTGCCAAGATACTTGATGTCTGCCATACTCAGTTCATCTTGTCCTGCTCAATTACACACACCCGGAAAGGCTTGAGGTACCATGCTCACTTAGAGCGCTCCGCTGAAACCTCGGTTTGTGAAAAATGAACTGTGTTGAAAGTATTGATGTTACTCGCCTCTGCTTGACTGACATCTGCGGAGTAAGTTCCTCTCTTTCAGAAAGTTTGTTTCTTCAACTCGGTTAATCAGCACAATGTTTTATTATTAACGTGTTATTGATGACTATTTCAGCTTGCTGAGAAAAAAACAGGTGAAACCTGAGACTGTGGACTACATTTAAATTAAACATGCAGATATACGAGTTGAAATATATACGAGTTTTCATCTCTTTATTCTCACATCATGTTTTACTACAGATGTAGTTTTCAAAGTTGATTAAGTGCTGGTCTTACTTGAATGTGATGAAGATAGAGAGATGCAGAGACTCAGAATTGCCAGAGGCTTTGCAGAATTAGCTTTGCAGGAGCTGCGGGAGTGAAATACTCTTTTGTGTCTTTATTTTGACAAAATTTCTCCCATCCTTTTATAAGAATCTACAGTCATGCTTGTGGCTCTGTGATAGGGTGTAACATGTCAGCGTGTTAACATGTTCTCCACGTCCATGATAACATGTTGGTGTTTAGCGGGTCATGTTTACCATGTTCATCCTCATAGCTTAGCGTTTTAGAAAGTGAGAATGTACTAATTAGCACCAAGCACAGCAGAGGATGATGGGAAAAGCCAGTCTGCACTGGAACAAACCCACAGCAGTGAATGCAACAAGCATAACAAGTCATGAGAAAAAGTGATGTGGTTTTCTGACGCTGAGCAAAGATTTTTCTTGAACCGCACTTCACAGCATAATTTTCCACAATTCGGTGTTATTACTATCCCTGATGTGGTTTTCATTTTAATACTAGCCATTACTCAAATGACAATAATCAGAAGAGCCACGCACAATTGTCTCACCCTCGCCTAGCTTCCTGCGGCTGTCAGTCTCCTGATCGCTCAGCCTCACACCCTCGCTGCCTCGGTGTTCGCTGAATGACATACATCGTGATATGGCTGCGTCTTTTAACTCCCCAAACGCCTGCTGTAAATACCCCTAGACTGCAGTCAGATAGAGTTGGCAACCCAAGTGGAAGATGTGTTTGCAATAGGGTTAGATTTAAGCCAGGTATAAGAAACCGCAACCCAGGAGCCAACAATGGGCAATGCGCTTGGGAAAATAGCAACCTTATCGTATTTTCTTGAGATGTTTGAAATTGGGTATGGGTAAATCTGCTGTGCCAACACCAACCTGGTATAGGAATAGGCTATTCAATATAAATCTTGACAAGTAAATGGAGTTACTGCTGCTGGTGTCAGACACACAATAAAAACTTTTCAGATATTATCTTCATCAACTGTAAAAAAAAATAAATAAATAAAAAAATTGCACCGTGTCCTACCAAAGGCCAGGGGAAAACCGTGCGTGTGTGTGTACAAAATTAAAAAGAAGGTGAGCTCATGAGGCCATACATAATGTGTTTGTGCATTCTATGCATATACCTGCATGTGGGCGATTGTGACCGTGTGCGTATCTATCCGAATTACACAGTGCGGATCAGGCCGAGAGAGGCTCAGGTGTGGGTATGTAGCTGCAATCAGGCCTCCTTTTCCTCAGCTGACAGCTCTTTTACGCTCTCTATCTGAAGTCAGCTCCTTCACGAGCAGCCAATATATTACTGTTGCCTGGCCACAGGGTCGTCTTTGGAGAGTTTCAGGCCCTTTCCAAAATAACCACTAAAAGTCTGTCCCTGCAAAATCAGACAGGGACTGTGACTCACCTGACACAACATCCAGCTTGTTTTTCTCTCCGGTTGAGGCGGTTTATTTTTCCAGGGCTGAATTTCTTTTGTAATTGTGTCGGTAATGTGGTGAATTTTTCCTCAGCATTTTCCCTAGCATCCACAATATTTAAGGTTAATCCTGTATCTGTTTAATCCATAATTTAAAGCACCATTTCTGCATTAACCTATTTGATTTTTGTCATTCTATGATAATATGATTATAATAATCTTTTGAAGCTGCACGTCAGGCATATTCTGATGCTGCTCCTGTGTTTTTGTGGTAGTAAATAGCATCGCACCGCTTTCTATGGTTGGAGATTCAACATTTATCAAGTGCAATTGTGAGAGCTATCACAGAGGAGGGAAATGAATTTTCTACAGACCAATATTTTATTTAATTATGTGCAAATCTTTTTCATCACTGGCTCAGCCAAAAATATCCTGTGATAGAAAGGCTGGAAATAGGTTAGTCATACTGTATACTGTATTAACAAGTCTAAATACAATCAGGCTCCAGCAGAGAGCTCTGATCACAGAAACAAAAGCAGACAAGTTTCAGACAGTAACTTGCATGTCTGAAAACTGGATCAATGCGTTCCCTCTTGTTCTAAAGAAAGAGATTTTTTATCAAATCAAATAAATGAAAATTTAATTTGGTCCCGGTTGCGTGAAATCTGGTGGTTGTTAAGTAAATACACACTGGCTCGCTTGCAATACATCAGCTGGCTCTATGTTTTCTTCAGTAACTAGAAGTTGATTCATTAAAGGCCAAGATATGGAAACATCTGTGATTTCAAAACAACCAAAGTGGAATAAACTCACTATACAGTTCTTCACACGGGCAGCTGTGGTTCCCCATAAGATTTGGGTAAAATTAATGTTTTCCGAACCGTGGTGAATACCAGGAAACAATGCTCCAATCCACCTGAACAGTCATGGCTGAGTAGCAGTTTCACACAAGCTTACCATCACAGATTATTTAAAAGTAAAACAATCCACCCAAACATGAAAATCCAGTCATTCTCTACTCACTCTCATGCCGATGTTGGGTCGGGTGAAGTTTGTCATCACACGAAACACTTCACAACAAAGCAGTGTTGCAGCATTCTCCTACAGTGAACAACTGGATGAGACTGGACTGGAGCTAAAGAAGAAGTCATCTTGTTTCCCTCTCAACAGAGATGAGAAGGAGGTGAGATGGCTCCTTCCAGGTTGTAAATAACAGCTTTTGGAACAATGAGGCACTCCCGTTGTTTCCCTCCAACTTTGTTTGAGGAGGAATTAATATATTCATGTCCATCCATATGTTCCTCGTTGGGCCACAACCAAAACAAAACTGGCAACACTGTACGGGACTTGAATCTTGGTTAGTGTTAGCTTACAGATACAGTGTACATTGCCTAAGTATGGTCCCTGTCAAGTATTTATTACATTATGTTTTTTTTCCTATATCATTACATAATTGGCTATCATGCAAGCCACCAATTACAGCTTAGTGAGCAGGGGTGTAATAAGCAACATTGCCTGAACACTGGTTTGCCCCTTATTTCTAGCTACTTAATTAGCTTTGAAGTTACACTGTTTGGCAGCTTCCCATTTAAACATGTATTCTGTATGAGCTTGTTCCAGTGCTTCATTGAAACTATATACCTAATGATGATGCTAAATAAGATATTCAGACTATTCAAAGGGCTACTTTTTGGGCACGCTATGAAAGCAAAATATGTCTAAAACAGCATAAATTAATCGCAACACCTCTGAGACTACCACTGAGACTGAGTCAGCAATCTGTTGAGCTTATGGCAGAGCTTCCCGCCAAATAAATACATAAATAAATAAATATCACAAAAAAGCACAGTGTTCTTTGCGATACGCCCCATGAGCCCGCAGATCCTCTTTCAAGTCCTTCCAACTGTTCCCGAGTCTCACCTCGTTACAGAGGGTGACAGAGCTTTCCCAGCTGGGGCCCCAAACTGTGCAACTTCTTGACTGAGGGTATCGGACACAGATCTTTTATATTTTATGTTAATGTTTGTCCAGAAAGCTGAATACAAAGGTAGCTGTCCACTGTTGGAGCATGAAGAATGGACTCTAAACTGAGGAACTGCAGATTTGGGGGATTTATTCTAACTAAAGCGGTATCAATCAATACAACACGGCTTTTATAGCAACATTACCAGACTCACAGATGGGCACTGACGTTAGGAAAAGGTCACACAAACAATAGGAGAGCGTCCTGTTATTCAGACCAGTTTTCGGCATAACCACACCATTTTTCTGGTGCGTAGTGCTCTCAATATCTACACCTAAACTACTTATTTACTATAAAAACATTTGATCACTGTAAACAAGTATCTTTGTGACCAGCTTGATTGACTGGATTGTATTTTTCTGACTATTTATAGCAGTGGATATGCATATAGTTAATAGAGAATTAATGTTTATTCAATTTAATATAATTCTATATTTGTATGTTATATCATCCGGGTTTATAATGTTATTTACAGACCAGTAACTTCACAATTAACAGACTTCTCTGAGGCGAGTTTGGTTTGTCTGCACTTGCAGAGAATCTAAAAATGAGTGACATTTTGACACTGCATGTCTTTGTTGGCTTCACCGGTAAATACTGTATATTCACAGTCAGACGTGTTTGGAGGCCAAGGACGGCAAAGGTAACAAAAATTAATTGGTGGATAAAATCAGACTTTTTCTCAGAGGAGAAATTTTGTGACAAGTAAAATATTCTGTTCATCTGGAGAAGAAAATGTTGTAAAGCTTACTCTGCTTATTGTGAACAAACTTTGAAATGAATGCTCTTTACCCTCTGTTTGATGAGATTTGTTGGGTTTAAGACTTCTTC
Source organism: Haemulon aurolineatum (assembly GCA_038406115.1). Taxonomy (NCBI): domain Eukaryota; kingdom Metazoa; phylum Chordata; class Actinopteri; order Lutjaniformes; family Haemulidae; genus Haemulon; species Haemulon aurolineatum. The sequence goes on from JBCAUF010000476.1 coordinate 1,547,421, forward strand.
ATGAACGCATTTACGGTATTCATTGCAAAAACTGATAATTTAGAATTGGTTTATACCAGCAATCATCTATTTCAATGATCCATTATTTAAGAGTGGATCTTTATTGGACACAATTTGAGCAAAAAATATAAGTGACACCGAGTCATAATGTGAAAGAAGTCTGAAGAAATCTGTCCAAGTGAGATGACAGAAGTTTCAGGAAGCAAAGGTGAAAGCAGGAAATGATAAAACAAAAGAGGGTAAAAGATCAGCGTGGGAAAGAGGAAGTGGGGTCTCCTGTCGGGGACAGCGGACTAAAGGAAGCGTGGAGGATGATGATCACGGTCAAAGACGAGCGGCGGATGATGGATGGGAGCTGTGGCAGGAGAGCCACACTCTCTGATGGAGCATGGAGAGGCAAAGGCAGAAAATAGGAAAACTATGGTTGTCTTGTCTTTTGTGACCCTGCATCACTAGCTGTGACATTGGCCCCGTCTCCTTGTGGACACTGGAAGGACAAAAGCTGTTTGAGGTTATTATAGCTTGTGGACAAAGCCTAATGATGTATTTGATTTGAAAAGTGAAAAATAATGACAGACTGTCTTCTTGCCTGATATTTCATTTCAACGTATTACATTTTGGGGACGAGACGCATGATTAACTGCTGAATCCACTTAAGTAATTGGATAACCAGACTGAATAGAGGCATGACACACTAAACCACAGCTCTGACAGCTGCTGGGTGACGATTTTCAAATAAACACTTCAACTAAGCTGGCTAAGAACAATCGTGAGTCAAACACGAGGGTATCTCTTTTGAAGAATTATGTCAAGAAAATGTTGAAGTGGGATTTAGAGATGCAGAGCACACTTCTCCTTCCTTTGCTTTTTTTTTTTTTTATATCTGCTATTCCCTCCTCTGCACACCTGAAAAAAGAACAATCTAGATTGTGAGAAAACATTAAAGATCCAGCCCCCAGGACAAACCCCTGCTGGGCACAGCTGTCAATCAAAACTCTCCCAGTGCAACTCACTGAAGAATGATTTTTCGTTTGCAGATGACATCAGTGATAGAACGATCACCCATTTATCTCCAGGCTGTGCTAAAAATTACCAACAAGACATTTGTCAGTGTATTTGGGATATGGTTGCATTGATCCTTGTCAAGATGAGACACACAGACAAAGACAAGGACAAAACAATGAAAGAAAAAAATTAGATCTTTCAAATTTGATTTCAGACAAACCCCACTTTAAGAGCCTTTTTTTAAAAACCGCAAAATTGACTGTTGTGACTGCTACTGTGGAGGTTTGTGATATAAACTGTCCTTTGTTAGAACATCAGAGTAGGAAGATTCTGAATACTGTAATACAGTATTTCCATCAGCCTTTGTTATACTGTAAATTGTGCTAAATGGATCACGCAATTATTTGTATGTGAAGAGAATTATCATCCAACTGCAGTTCCCCACAGCTATACCTACCTTTTGTTTTTTGGACTGTAGCTTTACTGTTTTGGTTCCGTCTTGCTACTTTTACAGTTTTGAGCCACAGCAGGCACCTTTTTTCAGCAGAAAAAAAGAAAGTTTTAAAAAACTGAGTATATGCTACTGTATGGTACCAAACCAGCAGACAGACATAATTAGCAGCTGGCGAACAAAGTGAAGCATTTAGCGGCTTAACGGACAGATTTTCTCAATTTTTTGGGCTTTCCATATAATGCTCCGTGTGCAAGATAAAATTGGAGGCTCATCCAGGCCAAAACTAAAATTTATTAGTGAGCAACGGGCCAAAAGCAAAATGGCACTGGGATTCCAAGCTTCCCTAATTGACCAACTTCCTGTGCAAAGTTTCACCCTGACCACCATGTACAGATTATGAAAAATAAGTTTTTTGCTGGAAACATATGGAAGGCCAAATCAAAGTTTATGGCAGGCCAACCTTGCTGCACTTTTTGCAGCTCTGATCTACACCAACCGAAGGCCATTCGATTAAAATGATGAGTCTGAAGTTAATAAATAGCTAATATATAAATAGCCTCTCAGTCAGTGGATACCGCCAGACCTAATCGGTTAGACAACTTAACCAACATGATGCAAAACAGCTTTTGCAACATGCTTCAGGTTATCATAGTCACCAAAACAATTTTGTCTACAGGGCCATTCTTGTTTGGCCCTAACTACTGCTGCCGTGACCACTCTCCCAGACATCACGGCACCCTCAGTAGGCTCCATCTTTACCAGCCTATTTGGATCCATTTCTGCCCGTCATTCCCTTCGGTGATGTGAAAGCTTCCAGCCTTGGCAACTAGGTATATAAATTTGTACTAAATCAGTCAATTAGGTCAGGTCCTCCTCTGCACTTACAGCAGGCATGCAGCTCCTCACTTTCGAGGCCTTACATGGCTGTGATCCAGCCTGTCCCATCTGTCTAAGCTCCTTAATTCATATTGCCTGACTCGCGGTTTGTCTGCTCTCTTGGCCTCTTCAAGCTTCAGATTTTGCACACCGGGTAATGTAGACTTCTTCAGTGTTGTCCACCAGTGATAAATGCTCAAATTCAATGTGCAGTCACCAAATTTTAGTAGATAATGGAAATATTTTGGAGCAAATGATGCAGCTAATTATTCTCTGAGACAGCAATTAGTAATTGTGCATTATATTTGTAACGTACTAAAGATGATAAAATTGAAAAGGTAATATTTCACTTGAGCCCAATGCTGTCAGAAACAAACATGTGTCTTCATACAAATGATCCACTTTGTGGGGCTAGGCTATGAGGTGTGTCGGTGTAGGATGTAGTAGAGGAGGAGGGCCAAGGTGGCCTTGATCCCAACACTGCTGTAGAAAACAGCTGGGTGTTAATTGAAGGGAGACCCTCTAAGGTACTGGACCCGGCTGCTGCTGGGGTGCTGCAGGGTTCAGGCCTCTGCAAAATCCCAGGGTCCCAGACCTGCTGTTCTCTTCTGTTAGCTGCAGCACAGCAGTCAGAGGGGGTCAAGAGTTCTTTTAGCTAAACAGTAAAATCTTGTATTTCCCTTTAAGCATCCAGAGGGCTAAACCTGAGGTGTATTACATTGAATAAATAAGTAATAATATATAAATAATAAAATAGATAAAAACATAATCACTGAAAAAAGATATATAATTTTGAATAAACACTAGCAGTGTACAGTATGTGTTATGTTTTATTATGTTGATCGAAAATGAAAACATATCCCTGGTGACATTGCGTTTCTTCCAAAACTTATTTGGTGTTTAAAATGAACAGTAATACTTTCAGGAGACAGGTTTGAGATGATAACAGCAGTGAATTTTCCATTTCTCCCAAGAATATCTATCAATAATATCAGATACACAATATGTAAAATATGGTCTTTGGGTCCTTTCAATTCAGTTTATGCATTTTTATGTCAGTTTTATGAATTTTGATTAGATTTTTGGTGCCTAACCGCATTAAACAATACAGTGAAAACTACAGTATATAGTGAGCAAAGAGGAAGGGAATCTGGCTTTTAACTGAAGGGTCACTGGTTCAAATCCCAGGACAGATCCAGGGCTGAGGTGCCCTTGATCAAGGTACCTAACCCCCACTGCTCCACAGTCACAGATGTGTGCTCACCACTGCTCCTGTGCCCAGCCTGTGTGTTCACTAACAGTGTGTATTAAGGATGGCCTAAATGCAGAAGTTAAATTCACCATGATTGGTGTGTGCAATTAAAAGGGATTCTAAATTCTAGTCAACTCTATACTATTCTAGTATAGGTGAATGTTTTAGGGCATAGATATGGCTAATAGATGATCCAATGATAGCAACAGTACCAATATCGCTACGGATAGTTCAGTATCTTCAAACTAACCATCGGATCTGCTCTCTGTCTGGTGCAGGCTTTCTCTGTGTGTTTTTCAGAACAGGATGATAAATGGAGAGACCTTATATAGTTCAGTGGTTTTAATACAGGTAGGGGCATCACTCCTCATCATTTCTTCATCTGTCACATTTATGGATTTCTGTCTCGGCTAAATTACTCACTGGAGCCGCGGAAAAATCAAGCCTCAAGGTTTATTTACAGATACTCCCATTAGACATTTCTCATGTTCATTCCTCCTGTCTCGTTTGTGCCCTCTGCCCATCAGCTCCACATTGGGTTTAAACACTTATCAAGAGGCAATTGAAAATATAAAAGATTAGTATACAGGGGAGCCACAGTCCCAGGGATATAAATCATTTTCATTTTGAGATACTAAATAAATGCACCGTTGATTTACATGTGTGTGCCAAGAGCATTTAATCTATTAAGTGACTTCATTCACATAGCTTCACAGCATCTGCATGTATGAATGCATTACATTCATAAAGTGGCTGCCACGAGCCTCCAATGAGCCTCCAAACAGCTACAAAACTAGTTGGCATAGATTCCACAAGTCTGTCAAACTCTACTAAAGGGATGAGCTGTGGAAATAAAATTACTATCACGATTAATTTTCACATTTACCTCGTTAAAGCTTACTAAATGACATCGTATGCTCATACTTTGTGCCCCAAAATAGACAGAAAATCAAGATTTTGAGTAGGACTTTCAACTTAAACTACATTACTCTACGTCTGTGGTGACTATTAAAATAATAATCTCCCAATCATTATTGAAACAGTTTATCACAAACAGTTTTACTGCAGCTGGACTGACGTGTAACTAACTTTGTGATACTATTCAGGTGCTGGTAAACAAAACTATGGAGCTTCTTGGTTCTCTCCAAGTTGTGTCTTTTTTTTCTTCGTTTTTTTGGTGATAAACTGAACATTTACTGGCCTGGATTATTCTTTTTGGTTTAACATCTCTTATACTAAATGTAAATCTATTGCATTTTGAGTTGTTGTGTACAATTGCTGACAGCCTTGAGTAATCTTTATAGACAATGTGAAATTACCCAGGGTTAGCAAAAACCCTCTCTCTGGTTCACAAGGTGAGTCAAGGATACTAACACAGAGAAACGTACACACATACTGAAGCTGGCTGTAGAAAAATCCACTTTTAATTCCCACAACGAACATAACATTGTTTAATAATTGTTCAATTTCCTCCATGGCTGGCCCACATCCAAGAAGAGTCTTTGCCAGATTTCTCAGCCAAGTTCATGATTTAACATCGCTGTGAGCCACGTGAAGTATACTTGCGTTGAGAAAGAGATAAATGATTGATAATTTTGGTGTGGGTCTAGTTGCAAGGACCTGCGGGTGAATACCATAAGTGTGACAAAGTGCATATATCAACATGCACTCTCAGCAGTCTTCCAGAGTTGAAATGCCCTCAGCTTTTAAGTGAGGATGAACTCCAGGACTTTTGACTGTTTGGACAACTTGGAAGAAGATGTTTCTCTAACCTTTCTCTGACCTCATATTTGTTATACTAACCATGGGAACGAAGGTGCCCTAACTTTCATGAAGTTGCATTGTCACATCATTAAACTGATTTGATTCTCAGCAGTGATTTTTTACATTTTTAACCACAGCCTGATTTCCATACTTCCCATTCATTGTCTATGTAAGCAGTAGCGCAATGCAGTTATAGTTGTAAAGCATAGTGTTTCAGGAGAAGACAAGTTAAATTGCCACTGCTCATTTGCATAAAGTTAAGATTTAGGTGACTTAATGCCAATCAGAGGCATTCAGCAAGACTTGCCACCTCTTTAAACTCCCGCAAAATGTCTTATTTCTCACATTAATTCTAAATGAGCCGCCATTGTGGTCCAGATTGAAAACTGGAAGCAGACAGAGTGAAAGTGCTTGTCCAATCAGGTGGTCGCAGTAGGTGTTAGTAGTCAGTAGGAGAAAAGAAGTAAAAACCTTTCTGCCATACAAAATTGCACATATTTTTTCTCCGGTGACTTTTGTGGAAAGTAGGCAAATTATCTCTTTAAAATGATGATGAAAGAAAAACAGTGAATGAAAAGAGCATAATTGTCAAAGTGCTGCTCATCTTAGAATTTGTTATTTCGGCCCCACATAGTTTCTTACCAGTCAAGTGGATACGGGGAGATACTATTCAGATTTGACTGATGCTGATGCTTTTATCAGTCAGTTAATTGTTGGAGCACAATCAGAGCAAACATATTTTAATATTTGGCATCACTAAACTCAGTATGTGGCCTTCATGTTTATTTGTTTTTTTAAATAATGCTACTGGATGGTGTGTTATTACTATTATAAGTCATTATAGCATTGCTTCTCAAAGTTGACACATTTTTGTCTTTTGGTATTAGACTTGGGCAAAATAAGCAATCTGTAGGTGTCACCTTATACTGAATGACTTTTTCACAGCTTTGTGACATTTAATAAGCTAAATCAGTGAAAACAGTCATTAGCTAGTTATCATTTTTTTGGCCCATCTCCAGCAGTCTGGATTTGAGGATATAGAAATGGCCCAGGTTAAGAACAAGTATGTCCTCATATCCCAAATAACAACAAGGAATAAAACCTGGACTATATATTGTACAAATACTATACATTTTCCATGTACGGTATATTCTATATTCTTGGCAACGAAGCTCATTGTACAATATACCTATCATACAAGCAGAGCATGCATTTCTCCTACTGTAGCGCTTCTGATCCCCAGTACGGATTATATTAAATTCCGCCACATTGATTCAACTGGTTTAGTAATGGCCTATGAATTCTGCAAGAAGCCGTGATTTTTTCATGAGTTTAAAGAGCGTCTCCCCGCATGATCTCCCACTAAATTGGCTCTTGCCACTGGAATTCTAATGAGTCAGTTTGTTTGAGGCTTGTGAGCGGGGCTATTGTGATGCAGATTTACATTGCAACCAGCGCTTACGACCAAAGAAGAATCTGGAATACCTGACATCTGATTTGAAAGTCTCAATGATTTGTTTATCAAATAATCCCACCACACTTGCCCACTTCAAACACTGTAATGATATCAAAACATGGGCAGCTTTGATATGCAAATGTTGTGTAAGGGGATATAAAACATTCTGTTTTTCTTCCGCTCACCACATCAGGCTGCGACAAAGACGCTGCTTAGTCTCATTTCTAACACAAAACGCTCCATTAAATTCTATTTAAAGATGGCTCTGGTGAACCCCTTTGACAGCACCTCCCACACTAGAACCCACAAAAAGCTTTTAAGTATCATGCTGCATTGTGTCTTTTTTTTTTTAAATGGATTGTGTTTTTGTGCGCATATCTTTGTTTTGCCTTTTGTTCTGTCACCAGTTGCCCACATCTTTGGGTCTAAACCTAATTTTGCAGATTTAACCCGTGACCCCTTTTTGTCCAAAAAGCCCTCCAAACAAATTGATCTCATCTAAAGCTACAGCCGAGGCTAATGGGACTGTAAGTTTTGTAGGTATTCGGTCATCAAAGTACAGGATAAATTTAGACCATGTGATGACCACCCGTGAATACAGTTCGTCCTCAGGGGGACATCATTTAGCAGAAATTCATGGCAATCCATCCAATACTCCATCCAAAAATAATTCTGGCAAAACATTGGTGAGTCCCCAATGGGTGGGATCAGTGATCAGTGGGCTCTGGGAACCATGTGTAACTGTAGAAAATATTGTGCCAATCTGATAGATGCTACATATTTCTACGACTCACCAAATGTAGTTGCTATAAACCTGCCATTAGCCGCCCATTTCAGACTGCACTCTCCTTTTTCTGCCATCTGCGTTATACTGCTTTCAGGGTCCTTGTCTCTATGTGAAACAACAACAACAACCTCCGAGCTCCTATTCGTTCATTTGGCTTGCACCGTTTTGTGTTTTTTTGTTTTTCTTTTGCAGGGCTTTAGATATTCCAATGCCACGTTCCACCATATCAACCCCCTCACATGCCAGAACACGATTTTTCAAGGGCACCGTCTTTGCGTCTTGAGACACCCGAGACAACTGTGATTGGTTTAAAGAAGTACAAACAATAATACAACCCAAAGCAGAATGATAATGGTGCAGCTGCACCTTTCTTCAGCATTGTCAAGTCCGCCTGTCAGTCTAACTATGCTAGACTAAGACAAAAGTGAAGAGCTCCCCCACTGGAACACTGCCCTCCCCGAGGTTTATTATGCGGCAGTTTTAATTAAGCACTCATTTTGGGATGATCGGCATATA
>JBCAUF010000476.1:1569355-1584316 GCA_038406115.1 Haemulon aurolineatum
AAATGATTTTATTGGCTGTGATTTTTGTGATTATAATTATGAGGCACTTTTCATGGCTGCAGGTGAAAAGATACAAGAAAAGCCATACTATAAAGAGTGCACAGGTTAGTGATTGGATGAGACGAATGAGAGGGATTAATTAGGCGCACTGATTGATGATTCAAACCAAAGTTCAGGTGGCTAATTGAATAATAAAGCAAAGCAGGAGAAAGAATAATGAGCAGCAGGGTTTAGCTAGCATAAGAGGTGGAGAATGAAAAATAGAAATAAGTGGATTTTCTGCAGTGAACTTCTGAAACCATGTATTTATTAAAGTTATGTTTTACACATTTATATATTGCCTGACACAATCTGGAGAGTAGCTCACATTTATATGAGAAATAGTATGTATAAAGTGGGCATAAATTGCAGTGTACCTTGGAAAATGCTGACTTACACTTCTAAATGCAGTCACTTTAACCTGAACGTCCTGCTTATTCGGACTGTAGAGATTATATACTGCATGTATACTGTCTACCACTCATCAGTCATTAAGTGCAATAAGACACTTGAAACACACTAGAAATTAATGACATCATTTCCAAGATAATATCAATAAAATGACTCCATGTTTTGGTCCTCATGTATTTTCCAAGTTTCCAAAGTTTTTTTTTTTTTTTTGAATACACAAGATGGAATTTTTGATTTCTGCTGAGTCTGAGAGCATGTCTTGCTATGTATGCATCGTCTGACTGACTTTACCTCAATATTTTTGCTGCAGTACATCTTCAGAGCAGCTGGAACTGAGTTAGATTCACCACAAGGGGTACAGCAGTGTATAAGGCTCCAGGCAAGCCACAGGTTTTTTGACAGTTATGAGGCCCTAATAGCCCATGTGCAACAAAGGAATAAGTTGGTGATCGTGGAAGGAAGAGAAAGAGGTGAGGAAGGAGAGGGAGAGAAAGGGTGAAGACAGAGAGACAGGGGCAGCATAATGAGAGGAGAGACAGCAGGAGTGCTCATGATGACGGCCCGGAGGAGACGCTTTGTGGTAGTCAAGTCTCCGCACGGTTGTTGGCATGCACTCGCTGTATTTTATTATCCATCGCTGCATCTCCTTGTTGGTATCATCATAATAATTTCACAAGAAAATATGTATAATGTGACAAGAAAAGTATGTGATAAATCTGACATGCAGGTGGCTGTTTGAAAATGTAATTACAAAAAAATGTTATTGTGGTCTTGAATCTCTATCGTGACATTCATTGACAGATGTTTTTAGATTATGCTAATTTACATTCCTTACTACTCACCCACAGCCAAGCCATGAAAATCACTACAACCATAGCTAAAACAAAACCTTACGTCTAAAGGCTTTGCTAATGGCTCTCTGAGGCCATACTGAATTTAATGCTAATAACAGCATGGTAGCATGCTCACGATGACACGTCATCAGCTTGGCCAGTATTTGATCAACGACCAACTGGATGAGTTGAGACTAGTGATACAGGTCCTGGGCTCAAACCCTGAATATTAAATGTGTCAAACGTGTTTGATGACTTGAAATCCTTTTCTGTGAAAGAAACAACAACGGAATATTGAACAGAAACCTGCAATGGCCTATCAGTGCAAAACAAACATGGCTGCCAACAGCACAAATAAGACTAGTCTCTGGAGCCAGGTGGACTGTAGAAAAGGAGGACAAGCTTGTGGATTCATGGCAAGTGGAGTGATAGTTCAATTTTTCATTTTTCATTTTTTGGTGAAAAACTTTACACATACAAGTCCAATCAACTGAAGACGACAGTCCCCCTCCATGTCTGTTTTTTTAGGTCACATTTGATCACACAAGTTTTGGAGAGATTTTAAGTACCCTTAAGAAATTATTTAGCATGAATGCCAAGTATGTGTTTGTGCGCCTTAACAGAATTGTCTGGTGTGTGTTCTTGTGATTAAGATATTAAAAACTGGCTGAATCTGTCATCAAATCTGTGGTCTCTCATGTTTTAAAAATCATCTTAAAATTTGAAAATACTTGACTATGCACCCGGTCTAACTTGGATATTAATATATTTTGAGGGGACAATGTTAAAGCATCAGAAGTACTGTGCACTAGGACAACTATTGCTCAACTTGATTAACATGGGGTGGTGTTATAAGAATTATCCGGGCCTACAGCGTGCTCTAATACCGTTCCACTATTGAGTTTTAATCGACACAAACATAAAGGTGGAGATGTGCGGTGAAACGGCCAGCTAAAATAAAAGTGTCACCCAGACCTAGCATGTTACCTTTTCGAACAATAAGTGAAATAATGAATCATCCCAGAGTGGTGTAACTCCATTTTATATCCATTAACAGAGTCCTTCCGTAGCCAGAGACTCCATATCAATTTATTGGATTGTTTAATGTAATCATGCATAATGCAGAAGGATTAATTGGAAATGGCTGCACCAAGAAGGGACCAATGCATTAAGGAGCTACTTAGAATCAAAAGAGGATTTGTTAAATGGTCCTTCAGTCTTGAGATACAGGCAAATTAATTCAATGGTGGACGAGAGAGACACTTTTTAGAGAGTGCATTACCTTATTAGAGGACTTTTTTTCCCCATTGCTTACAAATGGAATGAAAGTTGTAAAATGTGTTTGGGAAAGGTGACGCATAATGCATCCTCAGCTCAGTTGGTGTTCAAATCATTCTGGAGCACAGGAATGGCACAACAATGTCCGCAAAAAAAAAGAATCTAATCAGCATCTGAATAGGAGTGACATTCATGGTGCAATTTTTTTTCACTTAATCTGGAAATGATGGGAGAAAATTGAAAGAGAAGGTGAGACACTAAAACCCAATTTTCTACGAAGTCATTACATTTCATTTTTTTTGGCAGAGCGTGTAAATGGGAGCAAATCTCAGTCAGTGGTCAAAAAGCGATCTGGGACACCTGCAGCAGATGTCAGTGTAATTTAATATTTTTCTAACTTCATTAATGGGTTTAGAAAAGTGATTAACCGAGATTGCATTTTATACTGACATTATGCAGCATATGGCTCAGTAAAGCACCATCTATCATTTCCCAAGCCACGTTGTTTTTTAATGCCCACATCATTACAAGTGCCCCTTTAGGTGGGAACATTAGTTGGCCATCCTTTGTTTGAAATACATAATATTTTTGACCTCTGTGTCAGGCACGTTCAGCTGTGTTATTTTTACTTTGGTTGGATTCCATTATCATAACACATCCAGCAGACTGACAGTCAGGACATGTCCTGCCCTGGGGTGAGGTACTAATCTCAGAATAACAAAACCTGTCCAGGGGAAGCCACATAAGAAGAATATTACTTTTTTCGACATCTGCCTCTCTTTTTTTCATCCTTCCTTTACTTTTTTCTCCATCTGGCCTTCATAGGTCTACGAAGATATAGCATTCCTCAAAACTCTCATTAACATCATTCTGGCAGTAGCCAACGTAATGACTTGGCCTCTCATTAGTCTGAGTCCATTTGCCACGTGAAGCAGCAACTCAGGCCTGAAAAAGGTCGGGCCATTGTTAATGCTCCCATTGGACATACTTGTTTTGTTCCATGCAGCAACCGACAGGCTGGTCTTGGGATTTTAGTTTGGTGCATACCTCAAAGCAAGTTGCAGACAGCATCCCTACAGTAAGTCGAAACGAAGTGGAGCTCCCAGTCCTGGGCATAAAAAGAGGGAGAGTTTTAGAAAGGACAGTATTTTCACTGGTGAAAAACACAAGCAGAGTCTGACACCCAGACAATTATTTGCAAGTGAAATAGGGCATGTCGGAGGGAAATTCACTAAGACAAATTATGGCAAAATTAATTACATAGGTTAAGGGCACAAAGAGTAAAACAAAAGCCTGCATCACAGAGGAAGAGAATCTGATTACTATGATTAATTTGGGAGATTTGGGTGCTTATGCATGGTAATTTGGGGTTAATTACTTTGTGTATATATCACAGAAAAATAGCACACTGTAACCACAACAATAGAACAAAGGTGACCAATGTGCCATTTGATGTGAGGTTTGGATGGACTAGATACTACATAACATGTTGGAAACAGTGTCTAGCTAAGATCATGACTGCACAAGTGCTTCAAAATGTTGCCAGGCTCGCATGCTAGCAAGTCCATAGCCATACAAGCAGTTCTGCAAGCCTGCTGGGTTTTGCAGATATATGGTAATAATCCAGAGTATTAAACGTAATTACATTTTGACCTGATGCCTGTGCTTGATGAAAAGCTTCTTCCTAGAGCCAAGGTGCTAGTGTGGCCAAAGAAAACATGATTTTTTTTCTCAGAATTCTGAGTTACTTAAGATTGATTGAATTGATTAAAAAAAACAAAAACAAGAGAAGGTTTTTTTATAACAACTTTTCTTAGAATAGTTCAGTAAAAACAGGGATTTTTTAAATTTTATTTTTTGTCTCTAGTGTATGCATTACAAGTCCATAACAAACAGACAAATGATCACCATTTGTCTGTTTACTGTCTTAAATGGTCTGTTAAATGACCATTTAAATGAGGAAACCAATCAAAGCCTTGAATCCATTGGCATAGACACATTTTGCTTAGAACATGAAGGCAACATTTAGTATTTGTATGTGACATTGTTTATAGTCGAGATTATGTGCTACAAGGGGAAGAACATCAGCTCAGTAAAATTATCTTACTAATACGTGCATTTCCAATTCAACAAGCATCTGATATTAAAAGATGTCAGCACACAGATGAATTTTTATACAAATAGAGATGCATTTACAATAGGTACTCCAATTTGGCATTGTCATATATTGGATCATCAGAACTATTGTATGTGTAACAATAACATTAATTAATATATTTACAGTATGTTTGCCTGTTGAGTCACTCTATTACTGATGATTAACACAAATGTGGGAGAGCAAATGTTGTGAGCAATGACTAAACCAACATGGAATATGAGGACACTGAGCCATACACATACTTTATTTAGTGATTACTTAGACGGCTTAAGGATCCTGCCATCCATAAGAGGTGAAGATTATAATATTATATTAACTGATAAGGACCTTTTAGCATTGATTTTCAGGACTAATTTATGCTGTAACAGCTACCAACAGTCAATTTAAAGGCCGATTTTGAAAGCAGAATCATCTTGTAGTCTGGCTCTCTTGGTTTCATGACTCAAAGTACTGCAGGTCTGCAACAAAGAGAAAAGCTTTGATGGTCCTCCAGAGACTCTCTTATACTTAAGTACGCACAATGCCTACAGATAGTGAGAGCAGTCATGCTCTTGTCTTTTTACCGGGAAGATGTGTCTTACTGTTTGTATTCACCTGGCTTGTTGTGCTGGTGTCCATCTAAGTGACTTAATAGTAATAATAAAAATAATAAATTTTATTTAAAAAGCACCTTTCAAGCCACTCAGAGACACTTTACAGGAGAAACGTTTCTTTAGCTTAAGAAAAACAGAGTCACAGAGCTAGCAGATGTCTGACTTTTATATGTGAACTTATGTCTCACTGCCAAAAAGAAACTTTGTCCAAATGAAAAGGGCTTTAAGGCTAAATACAATGTAAGGATGTGGTTTTGTCATTTTTTAAATGGGTGTTGAACCTAAATTCTGAGTAGAGAGGTTGTCTCTCAATTTGAAAAATAATGCAGCCGATGTGTATGCCGAAATGAAGCTTAGAGAAAGTTCAGTCTGTCAGACTCTGTCTCTTTGCCATGCACAACCTCAGTTCTCTCAGTCAGCACGACCAACTCATCTTCATCCAATCACAACCTGACACACACACACACACACACACACACACACACACACTCAGACCAATCACCTGTAAGCTGTCAAATTTAAACGTGCCCCCTCTCTCTGCTGTCTTTCAGCTGTCGTTTCTGCCCAAGAGATCCAGCAGCCCACCTCCATCCTGTCACCACCTTATTCATGTATTTCAGATCATCTCCAGTCAAGTCCTCCAATCAAATGGACTTATCAGGACTCCTAAATCATGGGACACCTCACCATGGTTATCAACTTCTCACCAGTGTCCAAGTGCCAAAGTCTGTACCTGCTGTTCACAATAAATCAACGTTGTTTCAAATTTATCTCTTTTATTTCTCTTAAGTCTCTCCTAATTAAACTTGAATCTGCTTCCTGGAGAGGGTATACGTTTATTTGTATTCCATAAATTTCTATTGGTTTCTATTGCTCTTTTGCAGTATGTATAGAAAATTAAAAACTGCATGATTTACTGGGCCCGTTCGCCATCAAAGCAGTGTTGTTCATTATGTACTGTACGAGCAACTGCTTACGTAAGTGAAAACACAAGCAAATAATGACAAATGTAGGCCTATGTATGCCAGCAAAGGAATCTATAAAAAATAGAAACTCTCATGTTTTAAACAACATTCGTGGTGATTTGTGCACAGCATAATTTTTTATTTCATGACTATTTTGGTACAAACATTTGCCCACCATTGTGGCAGAAAGTAAATCGCCACACAGAAAATCTACCCACATTTGGCACTTGGCGAGTGTTGGTCATATGACTCTGAACAGGATTAGCAGTTCAGAACATTTCCTGAAAATGTCAAAAATTTGAAATATTGCTCTCCACACAGCTGTAACATTGCAAAGTACCATCCAATGCACTTTGTGCCACCTTATATAAAACAGACGTTACAATAAATGTAAAATGAAAGTCAGAACAGAGGTCTTTTAGCTCCTGGCGGCATTTTGAAAGCAACTAGCAACCTGTGGGAAGCCGGTGAGGGATTAAGATGTGACTTGGTTGGTTGCGGTGGCTGCGCAGAGGGTCGTGGCGTCTGAGGGACATACGCCTCCGCATGTGTGTTACCCTCTTGGTCAAGCTCCTCACCTGTTGGTCAAAAGAAGCAGCTGGTGGCTCCACGTGCAGCAGAGGAGACACGTGGCTGTTTATATTCTCACCAAGCCAGCAGCGAGAATTAGCGGTTCAAAGGAATCCACGGTTCTAAATTGTGAGCAGCACATTTTTCATCTTTGCTACTCGCATGTTTCGGTCCAACAATAGGAATTGTGACAACCAATAGGTCCATTTACACAAAGAGTCGTCCACATTTCCACAATAACGACACATACTGTAGAATATTTTGAGTAACTTTACACGAGCATGACTGTTTTTAATAGAAACAGCACAATATGAGTTGGAAAGACACATCTCATTCCAAAGGATCTTATGTGCCTGTTTTGCTCTCTGATCCTCATAATCCCTCCATCCTATGGCTGTTGTCTCAGCTCAAAGCCCCTAGGCCAGAGTTTTCATGTAATTACCAGCACATGGTCACCCAGGAGGCCCAGAATCAGCCTGCCACTCTTTGATCATAACTGATATTGAATGGCATTTACCCCCTGGACAGAGAGAAACCTGTTTCTTTGGCTCTGTGAACAGATGGCCACAGGATGGTGGAGGGTGTTGCTATTATTCAAAATATCTCACAGAGAATGTGGACTGCCAGAGGCCTTTTTACCCACCAGGAGAGCTGGAAGAGAGATCACAAATATTTTGGTGAGGATTTGGGGCGTTTGTGCTTCATATAACACTAACCTCCTGTCAAACGCTGAGGAAGATGCTGTCAACCTTCGACATTTGCAGGATGAAAGTTATTTTTTCGGCTCAAGTCCTGTCAGACTGGAAACTAAATGTTCAAGATGTTACTTGCGATTCTGCTCACACCCTGTTTAAACACTCCTCAGATGTCTGCAAATGGAAGTGATATTAATGTCAAATCTCGACTAATTCATTCCTTTCCACTTCTCTTTGACTTGAACCTATCAGAGTTTTCATCTCATCCTCTCCCTGCAGCAGTGTTTACCAGGAGCAGTGTGTGCTGCGCTCAAGGAGAAAAAGACATGTTCAGCTCTCCACAGGCAAAGGTGAGCAGAGGAAGTTATCTACAGAGAGATATTTGAGTCCCTTTGAAATGAATATTAGTTAGTCTTTATGTGATTTGCCATGAAAGAAACTGGAAAGGATGGACAGTTATAAGAACAAATTACTGGATTTACAAAGTATAATAAGGAATTTCTAGTATTCTTTTTGTACTTAAAGTAATTTTTAAAAAATGAAAGCATATTATATGAATCATATAAACATTTCTTCAATGCATATCAGAGTGTCATAGTTCTTGTCACATCTATATGAGATGACCACCATTCACTCCCTGTTTCAACTGTAACCAGGTGGTTTTTGTGCCTAAACCCAAAGAGACCTTAACCACAGTATTGTCACAATGCAAAACTGAAACATAGAAATTCAACATAATTGTAATTCTATGGCTTGCAGAAATGTACAATGCCAACATTTTATTATTAGCAGCGGACTAGGATGCATTTCTGGAGGTTGATTGAGATTGAAACACTTGAAATAACTACAGGTAAAGAGCTATGATGTTAAATTACTATTATAATTATTCAGGTTATTAAGTCACAAGAATTATTTGCATTCTTTCCGAATGACATATTTAATTGATAATATGGCTCATTTGGGATAACAGTGGCGTGTTACACAATGGTAAGCCCATGTTCTGAATTATTAACTTTGGAAACATAATTGATTTGATCGACAGTCACATTATGTTGTGTGTTAACTCTTTGCAATATTAGCCACATTTATAAAACCTGCCATGTGCATATTATTGAATTCTCAGACTTTGTTTCAGCACAGAGTTTTACTGAGTAAAACCCAAAACACTTTGAAACTTAAAAAGGTCACCACAGAAATACAGTTTACTTGGTAATAAACTTTTTTGCTCCTGAATGCAGCCATTGTTCTGTGACTACAATGCAGTCGCGAAAGATGAGATTTTCTGTGAAAAGGAGGATTTTGAAGAATAACTCCCAAATCTGCACAATCTATCAGCTTGGCTGCAGTTTATGACCATATTATGGTCTCCAATTATTTTCAGCTTCTCATGCTGAATTGGGTCATAAAA
This sequence comes from Haemulon aurolineatum, assembly GCA_038406115.1. NCBI lineage: Eukaryota > Metazoa > Chordata > Actinopteri > Lutjaniformes > Haemulidae > Haemulon > Haemulon aurolineatum. Next base: position 1,578,306 of record JBCAUF010000476.1, read on the forward strand.
CTGACAGAAATGTACACCAGAGCTAGAATAATACATTCCCAGAACAGTAATAAGAACAGGAGGATGCAGATTTAAACATCAACAGCACAAACACTGGAGTGCTCAGCAGAAATGCTGCAAAAAACAATAATGGTAGTGTGATTAGGCTGGCAAATGCAAGGCTTTAAGCATTTTAATTAGACTGATGGCTGCTTTCATGCTATCATCTGCTGCCAATGATACAGTCTTAATTAACCCATTTAAAAGCAGTGGTGTATATTTATGTCCACAATGAGCCTTTCCAGTGTCAAAGGAAAGCACATCATTGGCATAATGCTATCCCCAACAGCTCACTCAGATGGTTATCACACTTCTGTTTGTGTCTGTGCACTTTCAGGGGAGTTGAGTCAAGCATGATACATTGTTCTCGTTTGTGAGAGTTATTGTAGAAACCTGACAACTTGTAGGTCATGTGAGGGTTCATCTCATTCAACCAGGTGGCCGATTGTCAAGGCAAAGATAATACTCATCTTGATGATGTTTTACCAGGTGTTTGTCTAGGGTTGTATGTATCGTCAGTGTAAGAGCAGGTGCAATTCTATTTATTTGAACTTTGGAAGACATATCGTATAATTCCTCACAGCATGTCCGTGGTTAGGTAGATGCACATCATGTGGGTTGTCAGGTTCACTGCTTGGGTTGCTCTTCTGCAATGATGTGGCAGTGAGTGAGTGAATGAATAAATCTATGACAAATCAGCCAATTTTAGTAACAAGACTGAAGCGGCTGTTTTTGAACTAGCATGAGTCACAGCTGCAACATTGAGAGATGTTTTTCTTTTTTTAACATTGATTATGATCGATTAATTGTTCAAGTAGTTTTCTGCCTGCCAGTATGGTTTAATTGTTGAGAGACTATACCTGTTTAGCATTTATATAGCCCGATAATCTCACATGTTGCTACACTGTTGTTGCCTTTCATAAAGATGAAAAATAATTGATAAGTAATGTTCTTCATTACTAAGTTTTCTCAGTACTTGCACCATCAGACATACCATGATACAAAATACTTTATTGCAGTCAAGGACACAAACTAAATATCTTTTGAATTGCCTTCACCATGGAACAGTTGGAAAGCAAATTTAACACAAACTATGACATCAGTGAAAAGTGACCTAAACCCCCCTTGATTACTGCCCAAAAAGCAGTAGCAAAAGATAGATGAAATTGATAAGACTACTTTTCAGATTCTTCCAGTATCTTAGGTAAGGGGGACCTTTGCAGACTTGTTATCTGGTTAGGCATGTGCAGTGGTGGAGACATGAGCTGCATGTTGGCGGGCACCAGCGCACAGAGAGTCATGATACGTTGATAGTAAAACAGTTTAAGACTAAAAGAGTTTTATTATGTGTATTAAAGCATACAGTGTTACACCTCTGTGATTACAACAAACAGAGAACTATTAACTATATAACCATTTAGACGCAATTAGAGGCCAACTGTACCATGCTTTCTCCACTGGAAGAGCACTTTGTCACAGTTTCATACACACTGGGTCACTGTTGAGTGCACTTTATCATGTTTTATCTGCAGTAATTCACACACACAGTGGTTGGGAGGATTCCCCACAGTTGCACTCAGCATCTTGAGAGAGCATGACTGAAGTACAAGTTTGGAGACTTTGAAGAAACAGGACAGGAAATACCTTGAAGCAATGGCGGTCAGTCACTGAATGGACACACTGGTTGGGTGACATAGTTAAGGTCCCTTTGGTAGACTATTCAAACTCACTCATCAGCAGTCACACCGGGTTTCTGGTATGAACTAATGTATGGTTTGGTGTATTTTGGAGCCAAACACTGAGCTCATCATTATGCTAAAAAACTCACTTGATGGTGATCTGTAATTTGAGTAATTTGTGAATTAGCTCTGAAATAAAGAGTGATAATTCACAATTGGTTTTATTGTGAATTGTTGGCTGTGCTGGTGTTATTGTTATTTCATTTTTTGTATTTCTGCCATCTGAAAGTGAATTAATGATCACCATATGTCATAATTAGCAATAGGCAAATGACTTGTTCATTATGTTGTAACTTGGTGAGGCATATGATTAATAAGGCCTCACTTTATGTTATCGCACTGTTACAATCAGACAGGGTGGCTGTGGCTCAGGAGGAAGGTTGGCGGTTTTATCCCTGATCCCTGCCGTCTACATTTTGAAGTATCCTTGGGGAAGATACTGAACTCCCAGTTGCTCCCAGTCGCATAGCCATCGGTGTGTAAATGTGTGTGAACGATATTCTGATGAGCAGGTGGCACCTTGCACAGCAGCCTTGGCCACCAGTGTATGAATGTGTTTGTGAAAGAGATGGATGTTGACTTGATTTGTAAAGTGTTTTCGTAACTGCAAAAAAAAGAAATCCAGTCCATTTCCCATTACGTGTTACCATCACCTTGAAGAAGATGTATATTGTTGTCAAGCTGTTTTTGCATTAATTGCTAAAGCCTTGCTGCTCTTTTTCCCATGAGATGTTTTTTTTCTTCATGTCACATTTTGCCCGTAAGTAACTGTGCTTAAATTACATAATATCTAAAAACACCCGAAGAATAATAAAATCTGCCACAAAACCCTTGAGTTATAAGGCATATTTAGAGGACAGGTCAGATTGACAATAAAAGCTATCATGAAAGCTGTGTCTAAAGATCAAAGTGCTCTCAAACACATCATCCCAGCACATTTATAATCACCCAGGGTTTATGAAACAACCCTGAGAGATATCCGCATCATTTCTAAGAGAACAAAATCACTGACGGCCTCCTCAGTGCTCTCTGATATGTCTTTGAAGATCTACAGTTTCTCTCTTTCTCTACAAAGAAATATGCAAATTCATACTGACACACAGATTCATATGACAAACACAGACACACTCTTTAATTGGAAGGAAAAAAGGCATTTGTTGAGGAAAATTGTTTCATCAGTTTGGTTCGAAGAGTGAAGTAAAGCCTCTGTTAAGCCACATATGATGACACACTGTAAGAGAATGAAACATACAAATACAGATTTGTGAGTTAAGTTTGTTTAACTACACTAAAACAGCATGTTTAACCTTTATATAATGAGCCAAATTCAAGAACAGCTGAATTACTAAGAGAAACTAACTGCTCATGTAAAGCTTAATTTGTACATTGTCAGGTTTCAGATCTTAAGAAATGTAGCAAAGAAGGATTAATCAAGTCTCTTTTGAATCATTTGTGCTTGCTGACTAAAAAATGTTCACAATTTTCATAGTCCACAATAAAGCACTCACTGCAAAAATGATGTGAAGTGCGATTTTTGGGAATCACTTTTCAGACACCATTGAAAGGAGACAGTATTAACAGGGGCCACAGACAATGTCAAAACATTTTCAGATGTTTTACATTTACAAAAAAAAGAAGAAAACAAAAACCCCCCCCAAAAAACAAACCCAAAAACTAATGCATTCAACGCGCCTGCATGAATGGCATCTTGATCACTGAGCTGTGTCATCTGCAGAAAAGAGATGTGCAGAAACAGGCATTTGGTTTTTTAAGGCAATAATTTACTTGTCGGTGGATGCTGAAAAAATATCATTTTACTTCTCTCAATGTGAGATGGAGCTTGTTCAAGGCTCTGTGCAAATATTCTAACAATATAGTGAACACTTCGAGATGGTCGAGTGACCTGTCTGGGCTGTTTCTCCCCTCTCTCTCTTTCTTTGTCTGCTTGGGACGGGCTCTTTATCCTTCAGGAAGTGTGGTTCTTCTTCTTTTTCTTCTTCGTTATGACAGGAGAGCAAGGCCTCGTCCAGACTGCCAACACAAATCAGTTTTCTTGCATATCCAGATTGTATCCAGATTTATTTCAGAAAGTCTGGACTGCAAAAAACCCACATGAAATGCAATATTTGCAAAGCCACATTTGGAGATGGTTTGAAATGCAATTCCATTTTGGATTACCGGAAGCTCTGGCCGCTCATATTGGATTTTAGTGACACACAATGATGACGCTCTGATGCACCTCATATAAGCATGCATTAGAACATTACCAATGGTATCATCACCACAGCAACCCATGCAAGTGTTGTGACACTTTGAACTAAAATGCACAGATCAAATCATCCATGTTGAACTCTCTGTGTCCTGTGATGACATGCCTCAAGCCTTTGTTGTATTGCTTTACATCTCCAGTGAAACTAAAAGAATGAAATGCAACAATCGGCAGTTTCTTACCACGAAAAGATGCCAGATATTTCCTTTGTTTTGTTTTGTTGCAACAGATCCAAGCTTGAATGTCTGAAAAATATAAAGGGCTTTCACAGCTGAACTTGTTTCATATGCTAGCACACCCTCCTCTGAATCCTTCTCATCACCAAGTCTACTTTTATCCCTGTTGACACCCCTCCGCCCACATGGTACTATATTTTACATATTCCATGTGCTCCATTCTGCCGCCCTGCCATTGTGCCAATTTCTTCACCTTCCCTCATCAGCTAATGTCCAATTCCCTCTTTCCCCCGCTTCAGTCGCCCACTTTCCCTTTATGATTTTCCACACCCATGTCAGTTCTTTTAGCTTTGCTCCACTGGAACATAGGAGGCATGTGATATATGTATGTGAGGGGAACGTGATGACAGGGGGGAACAACAGGCCATTCCAGGGATCCATATTTCCTGTTCCCGGAGGAGCAGGTGGGAGGGAGCGCAGCACAGCGGGATGGCCTTTTCCCAGTCCCTTTGAAACCATGGTTTGTGCGCGCTCAAGGTAGAATGAATGTGTCAGTACGTATGTCATTGCATGTGCATGCAAGCCTGTGTGTGGTTTCCTGGACCATATGTTCATGTTTAACTGTCTCCACATCTGTGCTGGCAACAATAGCAGCTCGCCCCACAGGAATGACCACAGTCTGTCAGGGCTCATCAGACACGTCCCAAATTTAAATGATGTGGGCGCCGCAGACCCCAGCCTCGTTTCATTGCTTTATGATGGAACCCAGTCACCTTTGGCCTACACAATCAACTCCATTTTCTGCTCAGGAAAACGTGCAGATCTACTGACCATATCATGAGGTCTAACCAAATTGTGTTCCCAAGGGTGACGTTACTGTGATGAGGTCATATTTATTCACGTTCGGCCTGATTAAGTGTGAGAACACCGTTATCATAAATTTCATGTGCTCTGTTCATTGTCCTCTGTCCATGTCAGCCTAATTTAAACCAGTTGTAAAGACAAAGGGGGAATCCCTAAATGACTAGTTTTTGCAATACATCTATATTAAATCAATAAGCACTTCAGACTCACAAGTCTGGCCTGTATCAAAGGGTAGCCAACTTTCTACACAAATTTGACACAAATTGCACCTGGATTTTACAGAAAATCCAAGTAAAGAGAATAAAGTTTTGGACATTGAGATCAACCATTGGTTGCACAATTACATTACTGCAGGAGAAGAGGGTGCAACAAGATGTGCCTGTCAAAACTGTCGAAAGCCTTTCAAATCACAAACAAACAAAAAAAAGTACAAAATATTCAAATAAAAATGAATGTGGTGTTTATTAAGATTTAAAAGTCATCAAGGGACTAATGTGCAACAAATCTGTTTACTGAGGATTTGGCAATATATCCAAAATGACGATGAAAGTAATCCAAATATGTAGTTGACTTTCGGGGTTGCTGGAGTGTTCTAGTTAGTGTAGCCTATAAAAAACAACACACCTCGTAAATCTGTTATATTCAGTGCTTTGAGAGGGGAAGTGGTGAAAAAAGATGGGGAACAGCGAGTCTATTCTTTGTATTTTGTTTTTTTTCTGTAATAACCCAGAGGCCCCGTTGAGCCCCACAGGTAAAAATCCCTGCAACTTGAACCGCATCCACCCATCCAGGCTGTTCAGAGATTAGTCATATACTTCCTCTATCTCAGCTGAAAGCTAAGAATAGGAGAAAGGTCTTCTCATATAGTCTCCTATGACTTGCACAATGTCTGCCTGTCCCTCTATGAACCACACACACACACAC
>JBCAUF010000476.1:1611126-1622945 GCA_038406115.1 Haemulon aurolineatum
TCTTAACTGAAACATAATCACAGCCATAATTGCACCACTCAAGAAGTTACTTGTCAGTTTGACAAATGAACAGTTGCCAAAACAGCGAAAGTTATTGTTACTCGGGAAATTTACCAGGAATTGACCTGATTATAGCTACTAACTCACAAGACAATAGAGTCTCTCCTGCCCCGTCTCATTCGCTCTCTCACAGAGGTGAAAATAAAAAAGCAAAGAAAATAGCTACCGGTCAAGTGAACTGGTAGTATAATTTGGCAAGATTAACCACAAACTGTGTTCCACCAGTGCCAAATGAAATAGACATACACACTGATAAATAACATATGTCATCTAAAAAACAGTATGTCATTGTAAAAGACTGTGCATTGCTGTACATTGTCTGTATCAGTGACTTCTTTGAAAACACTTTTGCAATTTTATCAGCTGTATTTAATCTCAGTAACTGCAACAATATTCATCAAACCACTACAGTATGAACATCATTCTTCATGAGCACGTAAAGGTATCAAATGAACAATGGCACTTGATTGTATAGCAACATCTTATTTGTGTTTGTATTTTAATGCACGTTTATAAAAATAAAGTATGCAAAGGAACATTTAATAACTACAAAAATGCACTGGTTTACAATCAGAGAGACCACTGACTGAACAGATTAGGCATCAGGAATAATCAAGCCTGGTTATTAGCGTGGGAAATTGCAGGCTAGCCGCACAGATCTCCACGGTAACTGCTTTCATGAAATCGAGTCACAGCTTAATTTAACCAGGATAACTGAAAAATCCTGGCTTAATCTGCTATCAGGGTTTTATGAAATACCCCTGTTGTCTCTGGTCACATTGGTTCAATGGTTTGTGTGAATCACAATTGCACATTCAACATACAGTAAATACCCAAATGAATGATATATTGGCATATTTATATTGAGAAAACACACCTACATCTCTTCAGATTTATTTAGGATCTTGCGTCTTTCCATTTGATCTCCATTATCCTCTGCAGGAGAGTGCACCTGCATTTCATCCATGGGTTCCTTGTAGAGCTGGTATTGTATTTCTAGCCCCACACTCACAAATAGATTAGAATGTAGCCTATTTGCAGAAGACATTATGAACAAATGTTAACACGGGAAAAAAGCAATAAGAATCAAGAGGAGGAAGCAGCAATTGCACCGGCAATTTTCTTTTACCAAAGCAGGGTCATTACCAGGGTATTGCTGGTTTACGTCTTCAGGCTGGCTGGAAAATTTGAGTGGAGAATGTTAATGAGCGAATATTACCCTTAAACAACTGTTGCCAAGGTGCTGTTGGGAAAGGCACAAATGTTCCAGTTGAGTAACTAATTGAGGCAAAACACTGGTTGGCCCAAGATGCTCTAAGGTATGATTGTGTGTTTGCTGCATCAGTAAATATGCCAAATTGTTTACTGAAAATAGAGTATTCAGCAAACCCTCCCTGGATTAATAAAGTTGAAGTGGCTATACAGTGAATATTATTGCCTCGTTGAACAAAGTTCAGTAAATATCCCTGCAGCAAAAAGATGAGGTTTAAAAGAGCAGCTGCAGAGACATTTATTGTTGCTGTATGTGTGAACACTAGTTTTCACTATAGCATCAACTGCTTCAGGACCATGGAGAACTCTATTATCTACAGGCAGGATCAGCACCAAGGACAGCACCGTTGTTTTGGCCCTGGTCTGCACTGCAGCAGGTTAGGATAAGGTTAACACTTTCTCCGCCACCTGCTTATGAAAGCAATTCTTTGGAGTTCAAAATGCAAAAAAACCCCCAAACAAAACAAAAGATGTAGTATGATGATGTCATGAAGTATCATGGGACTTCATTGTAACACAATCACAAAATCAACATGTTCGAGGATATGTGTTAAAGGTTTATCCACGTTACGTTTAATCACACGCACCGTCTTCCTTCCTCACACTCTAACGTGTCATCTGGTGTTTTCTGTGTTTCCCCTGCGAAACGCCACGACAGGCGATAAAACCGAATGCACCTTTACTCTGAATAAAGTCACAGATTTCTCTAGGTTTGAACATTGCTAATTACATTTGGGATAATTTATGTACACAAGTCAACAAAACATATAACACAAGTGGCGGGTCAAGTGGTCTTTTCGACATTTTATTCTGTAAAAAAAATCCCGTACAATGCCAGTGAACATTAATTTTGTCAGATGAAACTTCAACTGGTGTTGGTAGATTTTAGCAGCTGCAGTTAGATGGATAACGGCTGCAGATGTTAGCCATGCCCGCAAGATCTTCTTCCACAGAGTGGGGAAATAGACCTACAGTGCTGTGAACCTGCATCATAAATGGAGCTTTAGCTCAACATAATTTGTAACCCCCAATACTTATGTCTTTTGTTAAAGATGTTATCCTTGGAAGTTATACATAATAATATAAGATGTGTTAATCCTGTCCTTATACTTACAAAAGGTAAAAGCACCACCTTCCAGACTTATTAAAGCAGCACATCTCTTGCTACATGCCCATCACCTGTCTTCTTTGGCGAAAGGTCAGTTGTTAGTGGCATGCTCAAAGTTGCACATTCAATATTCAGCTGTCATGCTCATACATCTACATATACAGTTTATTCTATTCATTATGCTATAAAACTACCTACTGTCACTATAGAAATTGACACGTGCCCTGATAAAACTGAAGCACTGAAAGTTTTTTGGTCTGTGGAGAAATTAAAGTCCCCTCTTCAGACTGTGCTTATTACACCGGCGTCTGATTGTGGCGCATCACTCAAACTGCACGACTGCATCAACCCCCTCCTGTCAGACCCTGCCACATGCTGAGGTCTGGCTAGTCCCTGCTCCCTCACAATATGGCTGCCTAGTGCGCTGGGCACACACAGACATCAATTAGAGAAAGGTTACCTTGTGCTGCTGCTGGCTGGTTGTCTTCCTGGCTCCAAAAGAGGCTGCAAGTGAAAATATGAGAGGAAGAGATGACTTCTGTGGGCAATTTAATTCCACCCTCTTACCCACAATCTACCCCCACCCGGCCCAACACCACCACCTCCATCAGCACCTATCTCTCTCTCTCAATTTTCCTAAATCCAGCCAAGTGTTTGATTTTCGAAAAGGTCACCTTCCAGCTCTTTCCTCACAGATTCCTCCTGACTGATAGGAGCATAAACACGGAATAGACACTAATATTTACCTGGGAAGTTTGGGAAAATGCTAATTTAAGTCTGAGCAATGAACTGCCTTAGGTTCCAGTAGTATTATTTAATTAGGCATGGTGGTATTGGGTTCAATATTTGTTTGGGAGAGGGGTTGTGTTTATGCCACTGGATATTTACTGGAGCAGTGGAGGTTAAAATCTTAAGCCTGTCTTCTTCTTTGTTCATCAGATTAAACTTCCGTGCCACCACCACAGGCAACTGTTAAAACTGGCATCAAAGTATTAATTATAGACAAGTACTATTTGTAGCAAGGTTGGAGGGAATGTGCATGCATGTGTGTGTTTGTTTGTATTTCTTCCTGTGACAGCCTGTGTGTGTCTGCGTCTGAGCACTAACAAGACTGACTATCATCCTGTTTGTGCAATTAATTTTCCAACAGCTCAAATAAAAACATGCACATTTGGGTACAGATGGCGGTCATAGCACTTAATTTGTTGTGACCACTATACTTTTATGCATATGTTTTCTTGCTACCCAACCATTCATTTTCCCGTGTGTATTTTCATAACTATAAGTCTTATGTAACCTTTACCATAGTGTTTCATTCAGTATCGATATTCTTTTATAGCATGCGGCTGAAAAGTCTGAGTCCCCCAATTTGAATCTAGTTTGAACATTTGCAAATGTGTTCAAAGCACCACCCTGACTAACAATTTGGCATATATGCTCATGTAGCAAACAGAGTCATACCTTAGAGCATTTAGCAATTGGCAATTTTCCAGCCAGCGAAAAGATAACAATCATCAATACCTTGGTTTTGCATTTTTCCAATACACAAAAATAAGGTGCAACTTGACCAAACGCTGAAGAAAAACAATCCTTTGAAATGTTTTCCTCTGGTCTGGACTAGTCTAACTAATGAATAAATACTGGCTCTTTTAAAAGCTTGATACTTGATTTAGCATCAGATAAAAGCTGGAGACCAGGGTTTCCAAAAAGGAAAGAACATTAGAAGAAATGCTGATTCATTTTATTGCTTCCCCGATTTGAAACAAACAAAAAAAAAGCTAAACCTCGATCACATCAATCTGCCATTGAAGTAACAACTACCGTAACTAAGTTATTGAAGCTGTTGAAGTTGAAGTTGAAGTTAGAGGAGCAAATACAAAAAGTTGTGTTACATCATCTTTTTATCCTTGACAGGGAGCCACAAACCCAAACTGTCCATTGATTACAACCTTGGATCTTAAGGGGATCTGCTCATAGAGACAGAATTATTACTATCATTATCAGGCCTTCTTATAACTTCTTGAAACATTTCACAAGCTTTCTGCACAACTCTCAAAGTGCATTACAGTGTAATATAATGACTATTTTTGGAGAACTTTGCTCATGCTTTTTACAAATTCAAATGATTATTACTCCTGCACAAAAAAACATTAATTTGAAAAAGATGATTTATGCTAGATTTACGGTAGTTATTAGCTTGTTTCCAACTGCAGTCTCTGGGCAGGTACACGCAGGACAATCATTAGATTTGAAAAATATTCATTCAAATGCAACACCATTACATACTCAATCACACTAACAATTACACAGACCAATATACAAGCACACATTTGAATATGAATATTCATCATTCGGGACAATCATAATCTCAATGAAAATCTTCTTGTGTTTCCTGCCAAGCGGATATCTTTGCGTGTGGGGCAGAGGGAAAAGAAAAGAGAGCAGGTAGCAGGAAAGAGGGAGAGAAAAAGAGAGTGGAGACAAACCAACCATGAAACCATGAAGAGGAGGGAGCAGGTGAGAGAAAGCAGTGAGATCTTAAAGAACACTCAAAAGAATTGGGAAACAATGGGAACACAGACAATGAAAGCGAGTGGGTGGGATTTGAAAAAGATTAAAAGGATTGAGACAGAGGCAGAACAGAATAAAGCCTGAAAAGCTGACATGGCAGCAAAATTTCTGAGCGAGCCAGTACAGATCAAAAGTTATTGCGAAAAGCAGGGAGAATACAGAACAAGAAATTATGAGAGGAGAAATGAGGGAGAGGAGGAGGAGGAGGAGGATGACAGCAGAGGGCTTAGAGCTGAGGAGGGGCAGCAACCCACGGGGCGACACCAGGTAGACAGCAGAGGTCCACGTCACCTGGTGCAGGACAGAAAAGGACGAGTGGGGACACATCTGTGTGGACGCAGCCAGCCGTGTGAGGCCGATGCTCCGTGAGGTCACCTGTCAGGAGCGGGGCCTGCTGGGAACAGGGGCAAGGGCAGCACCATGGGAGGCAGGTACCAAGACAGTTGTAGAGGGGGGGGGGAAAGCAGTGGGACAAAGGGTGAGGGGAAATGAATGCAGGCAGATTGGGAAACACATCAAAGAAAAGCTTTCCATACTGTTGAAAGACAGCAAAATTGTCCCCTTCAGGAATTTCAATGAGCCTCATTCACAAAGCTGTGCTAAAACCATTATTATGAACGACTGACGCACGAATCCAGGACTCATTAAAATGTTTGTACCTACATTCGTACATACATTGCAAGCAAATTTCCTCACACCATGCATACACATAAATGGTGAAAGCCCAGCTGTCTTAGAAAATGTAAATGCATAACCTTTTTAATTAAATGCATAGTATAGTTACACATGCAGTTTTTCTTAAATGATAATTGTTTTTTTTAAGATCACTGAGTTCAAATTTCTTCAGAGAGACGAAACTAACATACTTGTACTAGTGTAAGCCAGTGTAAACAACAAAAAAGGAGAATAAAACAGAAATTTGTGTGTAAAAAAACATTTGCATTGTTGACTGTCATGGTGAAAAAGAATCAATCAATATGACCTTTGACCTGTCCGGCTCAAACAACGACAACAAAGCTTTTCATTTTGAGTGCACTGCCCATAAATATTTTGGGAGAGTTACCATCTTTTGCAGGCATGCTGTCGAGTTGTGATGTCCTATAAAACAATTGCAGTTACAGTTTAGAGAATATTAAGACTGAAATTATCAAAGCAATTGAGAAAACAATAGAACAATCATTTCAGCATTGAGTTGCACTTAAAATATCAGACTAAAGCATTTGGGGCTGTAAATTAAATTTTTTAGGGTTAGATTGTCATGTCCTTGTTGACCAATTAGGTGGCATTCGATATACAAAGGCAGACTTCAAAGGAGGCAACCTTGGGGCGCAGGTCATTCTGTACACTCAAAACTCTACAAAATCTGTCCTCCCCTGGGTTACTATTATAAATTTAACACAGGTGAGTCACACAGATTTCAATCAATCAAGCTCAGTCGTGAGAGGAAGTGCTAAAAATAACAAGCCTCAAAGTACTTAATGCTAAAAAAAGTCTTGTTTTTCACTCCTGCGCTTTGCATTTGAATTATTTTGCATTCGTTGATTCAACTGACAACATACAATAACGATGTAAGCACATAGCACGAGATAATGCGTTTAGCACATTATAGAGGGAAAAAACAAAACAAAACAAATTCGTTAGCATGAAAAACAATGGCCACTGTGACTCAACAAAGACGAGATGACAACTCACAGAATGTAATGAGTTAATTGCTCAGGAGACAGCACGAATACTGAAAAGGAAATGACTGTGCCAAAAGAAAGAAAGAACAATGCCTTTCTGTGATGAGTCATGAAAAGATGACTACAAGATGAAGATGCACTGAGAAGACATTCGGATGATGCCTCTTATCTTGTCTGTGCTCCATTTTAACCACGTTTTCACAATGACTCATGGGGCGCTGCATGGGGACGCTGTGTAGACACTCGAGCCAGTCTTCGTATTTGAGAAGTAAACTCCTCTCATAGTCACCTGTGCCAGTCATTGTGGTGCATGGTGACACTGAGAATGATGAGAATAAAGGGCTGTGTCAAGAGCTGATTTCTGGTGATGACACAGTCTCAACAGGAATCATACAGCGAGTGTAGTGGCATTTGAATGGCCTCTCTCCCCGGCCTCCACCAAGCACTCCTTGCATGTTTCTCCACTTGGACATAATTAAATACACTACAGGTCAGTACAAACTACAAGATGGCGAATTAAAGGTGAATTAAAACCCAACAAGGACAGTTTGGTGGGTTTTGTTTTATTACTTGTTGAATTTAAATGAATTCTTTTTTTTTGTTTTTTTTACAACGATCTCTGGGATAATGGAGTCTGGTGGCTCTGAGGAGAGCGGCACGACAGCTGGTTAAACAAAATGGATCTTAGTCTTAAACAAAAAGGTCTGTCTTCTGCAGCGATCCTCGCCATACTGTTGCCAGACACTCTGGGCCTTTCTGAGCTTGTCAGCGGCAAAAAGCAAGCACTTTTAGTGGACGCACTTTGATGGGCACACAGTTGCCCCCGAGGATTACGATGCAGCCACTGCAGCCCATTTTGCAGCTGCCAGCTGAAGCAACCCACTGGACCAATCCCAAAACTTTTTGTACCTATTGTTCACCGACAAAGGATACAAGCATACTGTAGATGCATATCTGCACTGCTGTACACCATCACAGCCCATCTCTGCAAGCTGTAGTGTGTTTACATTTTTTTCATTTTTTCAGCTCTACATCGCATGTTTGTTACTCTGACCATTCAAGATCTATTGTGTCCAGGGGCATTTTGGACGGCGCCTGTTGAATGTGCCCCCTGGAAATCAAAAATGAACTAAAAGGTTTAAAAAGATCCAGTAATGCCAGGCTTTTTCAGTAGCACTATGTGTGGACATTTTCACTTAGTGCATTGATATTCAAATGAAGTGTTATGTAGCCACAGGTCAGCTTTTATGAGAATTTTCAAAAGATTGAATGCTTTTCATGCTTTCACATTTGTTTTTAACCATTCATAAGAAATTCCTCTGTACTCATTTCCTCATTCCCGTCTTCATCTCTGTTCATCAGGTTAGAAAATTAGTAATTATGATAAGGAATTACTGTAGGAAAGGCTCATCGCTTGCTAATTCTGAAAATGCCACAGAGAAAGGTGGAGGAAATTCAGTGTGAATGCAGTAAGCATTATTGCTACCACAGGTGAGTTGGCATCTGTGCAAACATCCTCCAGCAGGCCTGGCTGAGGCAAAGAGCTCCTCTGGGGAAGAGGGAGGTGATAAAGTGGCTGAGTGCTCTGGCCCACACGTGACCAGTTTTTGCTGACTTGGATGAATGACAAAGTAGTCGCGGAAAAGTGAAAAACAGCCGCTGGGTTTGTCATGTTGGGTGCTACAGTGGAAAAGGCAATGATGTCATTTACAAAAAAAATCCTTGGGAAATACATGTTTGGAAGTAAATTTGTTAAATTTTCATGCATGCAGCAGGAAAAAACATCTAAAAAAGGGGAAGAGCGTATGACTTATTGGATGAAAGAACTGTTTGAAACATCCACTTAACATAGTGGAGGGTGCGATGCAGAGTGAATTTATAATTCTCTTTTGGGAAATGTAGGCTACTGTGTTTAAGGCAGGAACGGTTTAAGTTCAAAAGATTCACACATAGCCACTGATGATTAAGTGTTAATGGGTCACGCAGCTTCGGGCAGTAAAAGTTTAATGTTTCTGCTGAACACAGTTGGTTGTTTCAGAAGTTTAAAATGGCAGCAGAATCGGCATAGTTGGTGCTAATAGACTCCAAAGGGGAAGTTAGTAAAAGTATTTAGTTTGTGGGTTGTCCTTTAAAGCCAGGACAGGGTTATAAATATATTTCTGAAACACTTTTCTTTTTTTTTCATCATCATATTTGATGAAATTCTTTTCACGTCCTGAAAGCCAATAAATACAGCATCTGTGTCTGTCGCAGAACTGTAATAAACACGACAAGTCATTTCATTTGGACCTAATGAAATGATTCACTGGTGTATCTCTTTGCAATGGACCTGCCTACTTGTAAGCACCCTGACTGTGCTCAGGCTGCAACATGGTAGAGCCCACAGTGCGTTCATGTGTTTAGGGGACATGTCTTAAACAATGGGGCAGACGGGAGGGGCCGGGATGAATTGGTTGCACATTTTCAAAGCGTCACAATCTCTTTCTAGATTTTCCAATGTTGTCTACACTAGCTATAGTTACGATACTGTAGCTATGTTACTGATACCCTTAAGTTTAATCATGCTTATTTGAGCACATCAGCTGATCATTACTCTACTCTGCACTAGCTTAAATTAAGTTAATATTGTTTTAAAAGTCTGCAGTTAGGGTTAGACGCTTTGTGTAGTATCTTTATGGGAACTTCCAAGCTTTTGCTGCATTTGTATCTGTGCATCCTATTCAGGGGCTCTCTGAATAAAAAGGAGAAAAAAGCAGAAAGGATTTGCTTCCTAGTTGCTGTCACAGAAAGTGCCTCATCACATCAGCTGTCTCTAACAGCACAGTGCAATATTCTGGAGCCGTTCTGCATAATAATTAAATTGGTCCAAATGTCCACAAAGTAGCCAAAAGCATTCAACCACATATGGTCATCAAAAAATCAAGCAGCTAGTCACTTGTGGAACTCTTGTCATGTGATAAAAAGAGTTTCTAACCCTTTGAGACACTGTTGTATGTCCAGGGTCCACTGTTTTTGTTCAAACTATGAAAATAAAAGAAAAAATATTTCAACTAAGCCACAAGTTCGACATACAATACTTTATACAATATACTCAGGGACACTTATTTCAAACAAATCACTTTTGTTAAGACTTTGAGCTTTGTTTGAACTTTTCACTCTGACCCTATTAGTGGCAGAGTATCTAAAAAAATCAAAACTCCCATTAGTATTGATCCTCTTTTCACCTGTTGCCTGAGACTGCAAATCACCACATTAATGACAAAGAAACATTGTTGTCAATAATGTCACAATCTAGAGTCAAAATTGCACATGTTGTTTGACCACTTGTCTTCACACATTTGGCCCGCACCACAAAGCAAGATTAGTGGTTTAGTCAGGTATCTTTGGGTGTAACTTTTTTTATTTTTTGGCATCACGAAGCTGGCTCACTTTTACTGGGGTAGATCACCATGGAAACCAGTGGAGATCACCATGGGAACCTATGCTGCATCTGGAGCGAGTTAACTTCTGAGGATCAGATCAAAACCTGCCCAATATGGACAAAAGTACAATTTACAATAAGAGAATAAAGTGACAGGTAAGACAATATAAAATATATATTTATAGGTCGGTAGAATCACTTTCAGTTCCAGCTATTTCTTGTGTCCTCTCTGGATTTAGAAGAAAGGGACAGGTTATGATAGTAAAAATGATAACTATGAATACAGCTACATTTTAATTTTACAAAGTTTTATTAATTTCCGAAGGGATTTCTGAACATGCCCATGTTCTGTTTTCATCAATTTGATATTTTGCTGTGTATCTATTGTGGACTTCTGACTATTCGTGCCGACACATTGTTACTGCAGGATTTTTTCCCCCTCTCTCCTTTGAAAAATTGCTAATCTTCATCACCAAAATCTTGTGGACATTACCCAGATTTGCTGCCGTCAAAGGATTTCAAATAAAAGTGTCAGTCTTACTGTTCATGGGGTGGGCCTGAACACAGCCGAAAGTCACCATTTTAAATTGGCATACTGTATGTGCAAAATCTACATGTCACTGGGTCCCTGGTGTGCAGTGCAGTGATAACACACACCATGGTAAAATAAATTATCAAACCAACAAGGCACCGGCACACTCTGTACTCACAAACACAAAGGAGTAATGCATGCATGGCGAGAGAGGTCGAGGGAGAGAGAAGAAATATACCGACAGCACTTTATGTTAATAGAGGCATATGGCTGCATGAAATCCTCCCTCAAAAATACATCACACCACAGTTTAATTTCCCCGGCAGTATTGCAAATAGATGGCATTGTTATTGGAAGAATGCAATCTATTAGAAATATGGTAATTACATCTGCATTATGTGTCATTTGTAATCTTTCAGCCTTTTTTGTCACCGCAGAGCACAATTCAGAGCCTGTCATTGTACTGTGTGTGTGTGTGTGTGTGTGGGGTGTGCATGTGTGTGCATTTATGTGTGAACAAGTGCAAATCCATTAGAACACCTTTCACACTACAGGTTTCAGACACCCTGCGACTGCGGTTATTACTTGTAGCTTCGAGTCAATGGCAGTGTCAAAATAAGAATAAAAACAACAGCATCCGGTTTGCAGTGAGAATCGGGGTGAAGTTGAGTTCGATAAGGTCTTTGAAACTAGAAAAACGTATTTGAGGAAAGAAAATCATCATAGACTTTCAAATGTATGTGTCTGACTACCAAGTGGAAAAATGTGAGATGTGATAAGTGGGCACCAAAAGGAGTGTGTGTGTGCATGAGTAATGTACCATGTGTATGCGTACATGTGTATAGTGCATCAACCTCCAGCTGCCCCACTGCTTACAAACTGTCAGCAGCCATCATGGAGGAGGGCCCTCATTGTGTGAAGGACAAAAGCGGCGTGTGCCACCGGTGGGAGATAACGGTGATTTATGAGGGCCTGTCACAGCGGCGGCAGGTAAACATGCACTTTGGGGGTCTGTCTGAGATCTCACTGCCATTCTGGACCCATAAGGAGAGGCTGGCAGGAATGTATAGCACATTCACCTAAATACTGTCCGGCCAAACCCTCAGGGGAGTGGTGAAATGATGACAGGAGGATTTGCAGTCAAGGTGTGTGTGTGTGTGTGTGTCACCCATT
>JBCAUF010000476.1:1669490-1688261 GCA_038406115.1 Haemulon aurolineatum
ATGAGATGTAATGTTTGGAAACTGGAAATATCTATCTATCTATCTATCTATCTATCTATCTATCTATCTATCTATCTGAGGGGGAAAAGATTGGAAAAGGAGGGTCAGTGAAAACCCACATAAGATTATTCTGAGTGATCATTGGTACTTTGGATGAAACTTTTCTGCCCTGATGGTAATAGCCTTTCAGTATACCCTGTTGCTAAAACAGCAGCTTTGGTCCTCTGGGATTTCTGGTGCCTTGCGGCTAAGCAGTTTTCGACTTTGTCTATCAGAGGCACAGATCTGGAAGTAGCATTATGTTGAATACCAGTCTGAAGGCAGTCCACCTCTACATTCACATGGCCACCTCCACTACAGCATCCACCTGTAATCTATGGGTTCATGGTCGCACTAGATACCAAATGTATATTCTCGGATCACATTCAGTTATATACTCTCCCATTCATAATAAATAATGAAATAAATAGGACAAAACAAAAATTATTTGAACAAACTGTGGAAGAGGTGACAGTTTTAATTAATTTGGCACATTAATGCAAACACATTGTGTGTACCCATGATTAAAATGCGCTCTATAAATAAAATTGCCTTTTGCCTTGCAGTTTCTAAATAAAATAAAATTAGAGTTTAATGGAGTCATAGATTGCAATATATTCTTATCATCTGGTCTACAGTGTGCAGCGTTCTCTACTCATAATTTCCTAATTGCTTTAATATATCTCACAGATAAAAGTTTAATAGAACAAATATGATCTTGCTCAAAGACAACTAAAAAGGAATGGAGAAAAATGTTCTTCCTGGGCTCCTGAGTGTTGACTGGTGGTCATCACAGATCATCATGCAAGTTGCTATGTTTGACTGTGAACATCTGTTGTAGTGTCAGGGTTAGAACTGAATTAACTCAACAGCAAGTACTACATAGCAGACACAAACACAGTCACACATAGCGATACATACTGTATGTCATCCTTAATTTGCATGAGGCCTGATAAAAACATGCCAATTACAGTACTTGGAAATAACTGGAAACAGTTATAGTACGGTCACCTGCACCTGCGTGTGAAATGTATATTTCTAAAAGCACAAACACAGAAAGATGTCAGGACTCCACCATTGTGAATACAGGAAGAGCTTTCATGTGAAAACAATCGATAGTAGAATGTGACAGGGTAATGAGGTAGAAAGTGTTTCAGAGGCTTTCATACACACACAGTATCCTGAACATGTGTCTGCGTCAGTGGGGGTGTTCTAATCAGCATTTAATTTATTTAACAAGTTGTCATTTACAGATGGCTTATTCGAAGAGAATGAGAACGGACCTGCCAAAACAGAGTTTGGGCTGGTGAGGAAAAGCTAATTCATGTACATGAGAAATGTCAAATCCAATTTTAGTCTCATCTCATGAAGCTTAAATAACCACTTAGAGTTAGACTGGGGAACTGTTTGGTGAATATTGGAATTTCATCAATATTATACACCGAGGTATCCACAGCTGCTACCTATCCATTACACATTTCAAACGAGAAATTCTACTGTGGTCTCTCTTGGATTATTTATATGGATTATTAATAGGGACTGTTTTTTTGAACACGTGCTAAAAAAATAAAATGATATTGACTTTTAAAAAGCTTTTGGGAAGCTTTGCAAAGCATAAATAAAACAGAATGAGATCATTTGTTAATCATTTTTGACATATACTCATTTGAAAACACAACAAAGACAATTTAAACATGTCTGTAAACAAGGATCATTTGCAAATTGCATTTTATTTTTATTTGTGCTTTACCCAACTTTTTTGCAATCAGGGTTGTAATATAATTTTGATCTAATATTAAAATAATACAAGATATGACAATAGACATAACATCTTAGGCATATAAGAAATGTAATTTTTGATAACACAAATAATAAAGTTATAGCGATTAAAAAAGATGACTTCACAAAAGATCATTAGTGGGACACCTTAAACAACTTTATTATTTTATTTCCTAATTTAATCTAAACTGATCCTGTCCAAGCTTGCAGTCTCACTATGGATACCAAGGTTAGTGAACATTATAATTTCACAGACTGACAGTACAAACTGCTGCTCAGGCTGAATCTCCAGAGATCCTGATTAAAATTATTTGAATATATTTTAAAAAATATACAAGGGCACCGTGGGAATGTTAAGCCCAATTGTATGTCGGTGTATGCTGCTCTCAAACGTCCAAATAATAATGGTAATACAATTTATTGCAGGTTAAAGGAATTTGCTAGCATTACCTGTTGGTCAGTATTCAGCTACTAGGCTCATTACTTGACGAACAGCAAAAACACATAATCCTCACTAGCTTTTTAAATATTAAAGCACATTTACACTGTGGCATTTCATTGCATAGAAATATTTTTGGCAGGATGCAGAGACAGACTGACACTGACTTTCTGACATTGTGTGTTTACCTGATAACAGCCAACCGTTTCAAACTGCTTTGGCTAACTCACAAAATAAATGTTGATACAATTTATGAAATCTAAAAATGAGAAGCTCGCAAATGGCATTCATAGTGCTCTTGATTTCATGGGGACAACTGGGCATAGGAGTGCAGTAATGGAACACTTTATATATTAAACAGGCCATTGTTGCAATGAATCCATTACATCCTAAACTAATGGGACAAACCACATGCACAACTTCCCAAAATAATACTGCGGAAAATAAACAGCAGCATTAAGAATGCCTGTTTAATCGAAACAAGGGCAAAATACGGGACAACATAACGTGGGTGTGCTCTGACAAAGCCAATGGCCCGTGTAATGTGCCACGCCACATGTTACAGGAAGAGCCTCCTTCGGTCGACATGTGTGATGCAGGCAAGGACAAAGAGGGCACAACCTTTGGCATGACGCGCCACATTACAGCGTCTCAGCCAGTCACGCTCCATCTCCTCTGGGCTTGTTACGGCAAGTCACAGTCTGTCAGGTGTCTCATGAGTGCTAGACTGTGAATACACCGCGGCAAATATGAGCAGTATATGCCTTCTAATTAAGCAGTTCATTAATTCATTTGTGTCATATTATGTGACATGGCGGTGCCCTCTATTGCGAGAGCGACTTCCTGGTGGGCTTACCTGAGGGGAATATGTAATGGCTTTGAATTAGCATCGTGGACTTCTCGCCATCATGATGTTCTCGTCAGTTCAGTATAAACACATTGACCAGCTTCCTGCAATAATGTCATTAGCAAAACTCAGCAGTTAACAGCATTATGTCAGTCTTAACATGTAGCGCTGTGATGTCAGTTTTTTTAATAGTGACTGATGCATGGTGATTCACACAGTGGAACCACATTAGTGTTAAAGTTAATGTGTTAATGTGGGATGTGTCTCCAGTCCAGTCAAAACATTCCTGAGGGGTGTTACATACCACATTTAGCACCCATACACATTTAGCACTCCCCCAAACTGTCAGATATAACAAATCAGATCACCTTCAAATTTTGTTGCAGCTGTTAAAAACAAAGAGTTAATTATGGCTGACTTCCTTTGGTGCTGAATTTGAACTCCCTTCTTCCTGGATTCACATGGCTTTATGAATTACTTTTGAGACATCAGGATGATAAGAAGGAGGTGGTGGTGTCACAAAAGTATGAGCAGTAATCCTTGTAATCCATAATCCAAAAACACTGCGAGGAATAAGCCATATTAGCCTTTCATGAGACTGTGGTGTTGAGATTTAGTCCAGATGGGAAACATTGTAGTAAATGTCAGGGTATTTTCTAGGTTTAGCCTTGGGTTATATTATTGTTGATGACAATGTACAAAGTACAACTTTTCATGTCCTTGCTGATCTGAAAAACAGTGCCCAAAGAATGTGACAGGTGGTGTTGATATTCAGAGAAGTGACAGTTCCATCAAAATAAAACATTTTCTCTTTACACTCCATCCCTTTTCCCAGCATCCACTAGGTGGATGGCAGGGAGACAGTGTGAAGAGGTCACCAGTCCATCAGAGTGCCAACACAGACACAGTCACACATACTGTATGAAAACCCACAGAGACCAAAAGAGTGCTGGAAGGCAAAGACACAAAAAAAAGAGTAGTAATAGTCTGGGACACCTTGCAAGTTCCTGTCTTATTACCCTTTTTTGAGCGACATTTCCTTCCCCATTTTAATATTTTATGGTGTCGTCAAAGCAAAATGCAATCCATCTAAATCAATTACTTGAAATATCATCTATGAAATTGTATTTTAAGAAGAAAACATTTCCCAAGGAGGACATTTCAGTAGCCAAAAAGAAGTCATTTCTTCGTTTATAATTTTGCCAAGATATCAAATGTAAAATATTCAATTGGAGAAAATTTGCTCAGCCAGCAATGTGTTAGCTTAAGTGAACATAAAGACTGGAAACAGGGGGAAACACCTCACATGGTGCTACTCAAAGTGAAAGAAACACATTTTTGCATTTTATTTTTGTGCAGTTTAAACACACAAGGTATAAAGTGTTAATGAGATAATAATTGCTGGAAGGTGTTTTAGCTCCTTTTTAAAAAAATTTGGACAGAGCCAGGCTAGCTGTTTCCATGACATCTATTCTTAATATTATGTTAGTTAGCTTTCTCTTGGCTGTAGCTGCTGGCATTTAAACATCAGAGTGGACTCAATCTGTTCATCTAACTGTCGGTGAGAAAGCCAGTGAAAACACTTCCCAGAGTGTCAAAATATTCCTTTAAAGGTAAAATGACCAGCATGTTGGGAAGAAAGATGTCACTGTACCAAAGTAGCACAGTCTGGAGATTTCAGTCATCTCCACAGGGGTGATAAGTCAGCAGTGACCACTGCAGCACTCCAAATTTATCTGCCTGGCCCCGCATGAAGCCATAACTCATGCTGCTTCTTCATTACCTGGGATCCTGTGTGCCTGGACCAGCTTTGTTCTACAGTGGAGGGCGTCCATTAATCGCACACCGCTATAATCTCCACTATCTTAATGATGCCACCAAGAAAGACAGAGACAAAGCGGTGGGTGAGGACAATAGTTTTTGTCCTCTTAAAACATGATGAACCTTTGGAAACACTTAATCTTGTTATCTCACCTACTGCTTCCAATCAAACCTTTTGTAGTTGAGGCTTGGGTTGTATCTTTAGAACAGCATGGCATCAATTAGCTAAGCATGAAAAGGGCTTTTTTTAAACTGTCCTCAGTTAAGTCAATGACTCCCACTATCAGGGAGCTTTCAAAATTCATGAACTTCATGAACTTTGGGGTTGGGGTTCAGTAACGCCGGCAACAGGAGTTTGGACATAAATGCAGATTAAATGTGTAGGTCATTTCAATCAGGAGAGACTTAACAGGTTTAAAAGACGTGGATAACCATGGCAGCTGATCCCCCGGAGCCTAGACCTAGTGGTGTTGATGAGGAATGGGAGTCTTGATGAGAGGGAACTATCTGGTTGGAGATGGTCTGAAATTCGGAAATGAGGTGGTGAAGTGGTGGAGGTGGGTAGCTGGAACTCTCAGGCTGAAATGACAGCTGAATGCAGCATAGAGAGCGGACACTTTTGAATTTGACTGCCTACAAACAAACAATGTTTCCCTGTTTACTGTAAGTTGATCAGATCATAAAACAGCTCATATGGGTAATTTTGAACGGCAATGACAAATGATATATTTTGACATTTAGCTAGCCTGTGAGTTCGTTATTGAGAAAATAGGTGGAGAATGGTGCTGGTGTTCCTTTTTAATAATACCTTAATTCACCTGATTGAAAGTGCTAAAATGGATTCAAATAATGGCTGAAAGTAGAAAGAGCAAAAAAAAAAAACCTATTAGATTTGAACTCTGGAGGACTCTCACAGTACGTAATTGTAACTGGCTGCAGTGTTGTTAAGATTGTATTAGTTGGAATGGCATTTAGCAGCATATGTTGTACACAGACGTTGTCAAGTGGCCGCTCATGGGCTTTCAAAGGACATGACACCTCGGGTCTGTTAAAAACAGCGATATGTTCATGATGTGAAAAGGTGTCTA
This sequence comes from Haemulon aurolineatum, assembly GCA_038406115.1. NCBI lineage: Eukaryota > Metazoa > Chordata > Actinopteri > Lutjaniformes > Haemulidae > Haemulon > Haemulon aurolineatum. The sequence goes on from JBCAUF010000476.1 coordinate 1,675,504, forward strand.
AGGCATGCTGAACTCAGCGTAAAAGAAGAACAATGGTCAGTGGCAAAACAGAATACAATGAGGTGATATATACTGCAAATAGTCATGCATCATTACCCTTTGTATCAGTGTTTACTGTGGTTACTTTTTCCTATGTAAAGTTAAAGTCCTTTCTTCTGACATTTTAAATTTACTTTCCCTACCTCCTGGAGATACACAGATCGATAACATTTGCCATTCTCAATACCCACAGCTCTGTGAACAGACAACAAACCATTCTCTCCACAGAGGCTGACACAACCCCACGCTGTGACAAACAAAGCATTAATGAGATAATTATTCGGCTTAGTTTTATTCTTTATTAAATGAGCATGGTCGTGTTAAGTCTCATACACTGCAAATATGACTTGATATAAACCTCATTTCCTCCTCCTGAGTGTGTCCACGTGTGCTTAAACAAGTTGTCACATGACCTGTGCCACCTGAACGAGTTTCTCATTCAATTTTTTTTGTGTTGGAATAAAGTTATTCTGACTGACGGGAGCCTGTTGCCACACCGACCACGATAAAAAGAGAAACAGAAAGGGGGGGGTGGGGGCACAGTCATCTCAAAGAGAAAAACGATAAGCTTTTACTCAATTCAGCCTATTCCATTTTGTATTTCATTTCTGCAGCATGGAAATAGGTGGAGGCAGTCATTCATTTTCATTTCAGATAATTGGATTCTCTGGAAATGGATTTTCTGCTAAAACTCTACAGAAAAATTAATAAGAAAATCTGGAAGAATTTTTGTTTGCTCTTTAATTCGTCATAACATGACCACAACAACAAGGCTCTGACGTCACTGGTTAAGAGGAGAGAAGAAGGAACATTTGTTTTAATTGATTGACGTCATCTCAGTGTCAGCTAATTCTGGCAGTAGACTGCTACTTCAGATCTAATGCAGTATAAGGCCATGCAAGCTTTCAATGCTTCACATGACTCCAAGTGCAAAACTACCCACCTCCCCTTCTTGCACAGCATGACTTCTCTGTATGCCTTCCATTCTGCCGCACCACCAAGACCGACATCCTACAAAGTTAAACACAAGAGAAAGGTCAGGGAGGTATTGACAGAGATCTGCTTAGGACGGTGACATTTGAGCCCGCGAGCGTGTGTTTTATTAAGTGTTCGATATCTCCCGGACGTAACATGGGGGTGAGTGTTACATATCGAAGATGGTGGGGTCAGCTGATTTGCCACGAGGAGATCAACCTGTGACAAGACGCGCACGGCTGACCTTAGGATTAGTCGACAGGAGATGAGGTTTGGTCGCCGAGGCTGCTGTTAACAGATTGTTCCCTCACAGAGTGGCGTGACGATCATGAGGACAATCCCTTCCCCGAACCCTGTGCCAACGCTGTGACCTTTTGAGACCACTTTTAACAAATGCTTTGTGAGTGTAATGTGACACAGAGGCTCTGGTGCACTTTATTTCTCATCATATCCAACTCTATTCTCTTTAAGTGCTTTAAGAGCTTTCCTTTTTTTCCAGATACATGTGGCAATTTCATATTAATGCTCTTGTTATTTTTGTTTGGGACTTCTTTGTCTTTAAATATTAAAACGTATTGTATTGTCTTTAACACAATCCATTCATAGTTAACTCACAATTAGCAAAATTTGCTAAAAATGTAAAAAATTTAAAAATATATATATTTGTGAACCATTTTTAAGGGTTTGCATCTAGTCAGTGCCCACAAACACGTTATTGCTAGTATCTTTTTATTGGATTTGTTGACAGTAAGGAAAATACAGATAAAACTGACAAAAGGTGATGCTTGATTCAATTGCAAGCATACAGTACAAAAACCTTCCCTATCTTTTCATACTGCGTAAAAATAAAACATTTTTCCTCACATATGCAGTGAAACCTTGGAAGGGAAAAAAAAATATTCATTTAAAATGTTCAGTATGCATACAGTACATAGTATTTAATAGCAGGTCTTATAGAAATATGTATTATTTTAGCTGTCCAAGGCAATATGCAAGGACATTAAACCTAAAAGGATTTGATAGGGCTTAAGAAAAGCAAACATTGTAATGCTCGTGACTCCATCCATCATTCCCTGATGGCAACATTTATATTTCCTGAGGCAGACAACACAATGCAACACAACACAACACAACACAGACTTTCCACTGGGACAAGCTGGACTGATGATCTGCAGGCAAAATTGCAGCCAATGAAGTTATTCAATTTACTTGGAATTAAAAGAACAAAATTTGGTAAGATAGGAGTTTGGCTAAATGACCATACAAAAATATTTCGAGTGCCTTCAAGTAGGTGTAAATTAATTCCCCCACAGAAAGTTAATGTTCCCATCATCTCTGCTTTGACTGTGAGAAAAATATATTGTCCCTTTGCTAGGTAGAGAACTCACGAGTTCAATTCAACTGCTCTCGACTGCACAGTTTGTGTTCATTGCTTGCACGAAAGGTCATGCTAGACTTGGCATTAAAAACATAAATTTCAATGACCACTGCCATTGTTCCACCAAATGCATGAAAAAGCTAAATGTTTCTGGTCCATACCAACAGCACGATAGCCTGGAAAGCCTCTGAATGTCACACAGATCTGTGGACCCACTGACTTATTTTAATCATAATGAATTCCTTGCTCCCGCAGTCTCTTCACAACTAATAATGGACTCTTGTGTTATACAGTGAAATTACAAGCTTGGAATACATTGAGTTGATTATCTGCAGGGGCTCAGAAAGGATATTACATTTCTTATGCTGAGTTCTGTAGGCATCCGCATTAAACCCACAACAGTGCACAGTGTGCTCTGGCAATAACGTAATGTGAAAATCTGTAAACCAAGGGGCATCAGAAGGGATTTGATAGTTGAGAAAAGCATCATGAGGGACCTTGCAATACAGCCCCTAGATCTGGGCTTAAGCAACAGGTGAAACTATTTCCTTCTTCCATAAAAAGGAGCAACGTCTTACCGGCCTTGCAAATTTACACGGCTTCTCACAGTGATCACACATGGCAGAAACCTGCAACCTGCTCTCATCTGGAAACATCATTTTCCAATGCTTTGTCATGCCCCCTTAGTGCCTCCTACAGTACATCTCAAGTCCCTTTGGTTGAAAATATGAAATGTCTCACCAGCAAAAACTACTTTAGGTCTAGGTTTATATGGGAGTTGAACACCTGTCTTACAGGTATAAGTCTTACATTTGTTTGACCTATCCACCACCCCAACCTGCCTGCTGGTACAGATTTTGCGCTCTTTATACTTAGTGCATTGCTCTGATAGACTAATATTGACACAAATGGGAAAACCGATGTTGAATCTAAAGGGTGTCTTGTGTGTTACTATCTGATGCCAAGGGCAACTGACAAAGTGGCACTATCTGACTGAGGGATAATAATTGGCTGAATCCTCATGCATTGTTGCCTCGGTTCTTAATAACAGAGCGATCATGAACACACTGTATAAAGCTAACGTGAAGGACTGTCATGCCATTGTTTTTGTGTCCTGGGTACACACTAAAACCTCCATGTTAAATTTTTATAAGCATTTCTTTCATGGCTTGGTTTGAGGCGCACTGTACTCCCTCAGCTATACTTGGTGAGCAGCACTCAAAAGAAAATAATGCAAAAAATCTTTACTTGCTACCCATTTGCTCTTCAAGGTTGCTTGTATTTCAGAGACAGAGGCCACTGTCAAATGAGCCGGAGGCCAGTTCTGCAGAAAACATCACACTAAAAACTGCTGTAAAAAAAAATCCCAATGTTTCTTATTTAGGAGAAACTATTGTGCTTTTGAAAGGATAAAAGATCAACTTTAACCTGCTTCAGTTGCATTACCATAAGATCTGACTGACTTAAAAAAAACAGAGGTCTGCCTGAGAGGTTCATGATATCCCCCCAAAAAGAGTCAGTGTTTTATTCAGTTAACAGTGGCTGTTAAGCTTACATGTAGATATGTGTGCAGATGCAGAAAATTAAACTGAAATGTGTCACCTCTGCCTTCTCTGTGAGTTTTTGCATTGATATAATGATGCTGAATACTGAATACTGCTACTGAATGAGGACAGCCATTACTCACAAACCTGAACAAGGTCACTACAAGTTTTCCTGTTGAGGACAGTTGTTTCCTAAAAAGGGGCATGTGCCACCTCTGTTGTTGTTTTTTTTTTTGTTTTTTTATCTGGCTCCTCTGTCTGTCCATCTCTATTCTCTGACTCTGAAGGAGAGTCCTCATTCAACTCAGCTGGTGTGGGGAGATAATATGTTATCATCACTCACATCCTCAGTATCACTCTCTCCTGAATTATCTCGTACAAGAGCCAAAACATTGCGTCGCCTCGTAACATAAATCCATCTGATAATCATCTATTGGTTTTGAGGCATAGAAAATTTAAATTTCTTATTATAAAATGCTATATCTAAAATGATTATCTCGTTGTTGTACGAAATGTTCACGGTCAGCACATTTCAATTGGATTTTTCAAAATGTGTACAGGGCAAATGAACCATATTTAACAAAAGACAAAAAGCAATGAACCACCTGTAGTTTCTCTACGCACACTACTTCCATGAAACCCCAAAACAAACATTATTTAAAACATGGGACGGAAGAATTAACAGTGGACGAGTGGATTGACATTGGATAGTGAGTGACAAAGACATTTTATCGCACTGATATTAAAGGCTGGACTGTGATGTTGCTATAGTGTTGCAAAAAGAGGAAGCAGGTGTGGATGGTTGAATCAGAAAAGTGTGTGACTGTGACACGAACCACTGGTGTCAGACACCGTCCTCTTTTAGCCATGACAGACGTTTTTCACTCCAGACAGTTTGACTTCGTGCAAAGAGCACAGGTGTTACTAATAACATTCATGATGGCTCTGCTCTATTCAAGTGTCCCAGTGAGCCCTGACAGCGTGACAGTGAGCCAGCGTGCACAACACCACGACACTGAAACTGATCCAGCTCAAAGGAATTTAGCCGTCATTAATCTTATCTGAGACCTGTGTTATGACCCTGGGTCATATCTGTTTTGATATTTCTATGTGACAAGTGTCCCTCCCTCTCTCTCTCTCTCTCTCTCTCTCTCTCTCCTTATGCTAAAAGTGTCTGCATATGTCTGCGTACAGTAGGGCTGATGAGAAGCAGGTGGTGTTCTGTGACAGACCCGTTTGAAGAGATTGTTTCCTTTAGATTGGACCAATGGGTGGGTGGATGACATCAGTCTTTTTAAGCCTGAGCTAGCAGCAAACTGTTGTCTTTTCTTCTGTCGCTCCCCTGAAATCATCAAAAGGAAAAAATGACAGTGCAGACAATGTGGCAAAGGTCATGAAGAGAGAAAGTGTATTGAAGTAGTGCAATGTTGCAATTTGCAGAGGCAATCAACGAGCTTCCTACAGACAATGCCCTTTTTATGTCAGAGTGGAACATGTAGAGAGTATACATAAGGAAAACGATGTATGCTGTTTAGAAGCAGAGAGATGGATGCAAGGTACAAACGGGGCCAGACAAGTGCGAGTTGATTCTGGTTCGCATTAATGGTCAAAGAAATGTGGGGAGAAAACTGGTCGTGAACAGAGAATCAGACGTGGCACCAGAAATTGCCTCTGCTGCAGAGGCAGTTGTTAGACTTTAACGGAATAAAATCACAGGAATTTTAACTGGAATTCAGGTACTCCTGGCACAGTAAAGGACAAATCGAAGTCAGTGCCTGAGATAGACGAAGATGAGGTACAGTAATGATGAGCAGAGGCAGAGATTATGACAATGATTAGAGTCATCTGCATAATACTTTACCTTATGCAATGGAGTGCCAAGAGTTTAGGAATTTAGTAAGATCAACGCAAAGAAAAGCCAGAAATAATATGCATTGAGGAGACATCGTTTAAACCAAGATTAGGTTATGCAATAAGCTACCAGGCATAAATGTAAGCGAAAAGATAGAGAGAACAAATTAGGAGGAGGGTGTGCAACCTTTGTTAGAAAAGGAATTCAATACAAAAGTGTATAACGGAAATAGGTGTGGATTGATCCGGATAAATTCATTATTATCATTTTGTGTAATCCTTGCATTAATCTTGAAGACTTCAGGAAATTATGGATAAGATTAGGGGACTTTAAGGCACATAATAAACTATGGAGAAGAAAGAAGAAAGAAGAAAGAGAGAAATTGAGTTTTCGGAACATTTCATAGATTAGAGAACAATCACATGAAATGATGGGCAACAGCATGATTTAAGACAAGACCTGAAGTGTCATCCTCTATAGATATGGCCTTGTTTGTTGTTTTCAACAAGCCTCCTCCACACACAGCTCGCCCGCAGTTGTGAAAACAGAATCATGGGTGACAAAATGACAATAAAAATAGGGTGACATTTTCCTCTGCAAGCCACACATGCGCTGCCATTCTGTGGTAAACTGGATCATGTGCCAATAATAAGCAAATCTGGCAGATAGTTAATTGAGGAATTTCACCAACTGAGATAATATAGTCAGCTGCATCTATGACCATCTCCAAGAAAGAAAAAAAAAATCCCAGAAGAGGAAATGATGTCCCATGGTGGAATCACGAATTTAAGTTTGCAGTCCAAGCCAGAAATAGAGCATATAAAAAAAGGCATCCACCGGAGAGCCGTGCTATTGAAAGAGACTTAAAGGCAGAACTAGACATGTCGTGAAGGAAGTAAAGACAAGCTGTTTCTGTAGTAAATTAGGACCTGAGGCATCCATAAAAAAAGATCTGGGATTTAGAATGACAGGAGTATTTCAACAGTCTACAACTCCTGTCTTCCACTTCAATAGTGTTGAGGCTTTAAAAATAAAGAAAGAGCAAATATGTTGACAAAAGAAAGAAACATGAGTAGGAAGGGGGGAAATATTAGACAACAGAATCAAATCTCAAATGAAGAATCACTGTGTTTTTGAAAGGAATTAAAAAGAGTTATAAACCATGACAAAGATATCAGATGAGATGGATTGGGATATTAAGTGGATAAACACAATGGAGTTGCTGGTGCTAGAGGAAATACTAACCCTAATCAATAATGTGTGGTTGTCTTCCTAAGGAGTGGAATCATGCTGTTAAAGTCACGATTTGTGAAGTGGACCCAAAATGCAGGACACAGACACAGTGGTAATGTGAATTAAGGGGGTTTATTGTCCAAAATAACAGAAGGGGAGCATGGCAGGCTGGAGAGATGCAGTGATAACGGGCACAAAGACCAGCAGGCGAGTGATGATCCTGGGACAAACAAAAGAACAAGCAAGTTACAGTAGCACAAAAACTAGACTCTAGAAATCTAAATAAGATGTGAACACCGCTGCAAAGACTGGGAGTAGAACCAAAGTTGATATGGTGGAGGTGACAAGGTGATGGGAGGCAGGTGAGTTGATGACCTGATTATACACAGGTGAGCAGCAACAGGAGAGCAGGGAACGGAGACGACACAAGGGAAAATATAACAAGGGAAGAAAAATATAACAAATAAAGAAGCATTCTGGCAGTCCTTGTTGACGTTGAAAAAGCCTCTAGCATGCCGTGGAAGAAAGGGTTAATAGTTTATATTATATGGTACTGGGATTTGAGGAAAGAATGATTAACTCAACTGGGAACTTTTTATGCAATTGGCCATGGGTTACTAGACTTGTGCTTTTTTATAAACAATTAAATCAATGGAATCTTTCATCATCACAAATTAAAGTAAGTGGATACACAAAGAAAGCAAAGGTTAAAATCTTGAAAAGGTAAAGACGTGGTTTGAAGAAGAAAGTAGATACAGAAAATAAAAGTTCTTAGGTGTGTGGGAAGATCTTACAGTGGGCTGACAGAGTCAATAATGATGATATAAAGAGCAATGATTAAATCAGTTATTGATTATAGATGCCTGACTTGAATCAGCAGCTTCTGCCATCAAAAAACTGAACATGGTACCAGCTGAAGCCCTGAGAATATGTAGTGGGACATTTTTCACCACCTCTAGTACTGTCCTCATTGATGGGAGCGATTCCCCTCGAAATTAGACAATTTGGACATTGATTGAAACACTTCATGAAAATAAAAAGACATGTGATAGATTTCTGGCAACATACCTGACAGAATGACATTGGGAATTCCTGGGTAGAGTAAGACAGGCCAAATAAGCTTTGGAAATGAGCCAAAATCTAGGACAGAGGACATTGGTATTATTAATATTAATGTGTACCCTCCAGTCTGGTCAGTTTTACTAATCCCAGAACCTGAGGTTGATTTATGCATACTGTAATGTGTAATAACAAGAGACAGAAATCAGGGGATATAGTCAAGGAAGTTAAGACCCATCTGCAACAAAAAAATTGAGATGGTATTTACAGATTTATAAGGATGGATCAAAGGATCCACAGAGTGAGAATGTGGCATTTGGAGTAAGTAACCGTTCCTGAATTAAGAATTAGGAAAGAGGACAATAAACCATACAAGTCAGTCATATTCAGTGTTTCAGCAGCAGCTTTAACTAGAATAAGAGAAATCTAAGTCCAAGGCCAACACTGACAGAGATTTATCAAACATTATACAGAATTCAAAAAGCAGGACATGAGGTGGAAAACTCAGGAGGGAGACGAAGTAGAGTTCAGTAGGAATGAGAAGACTTTTTTTTTTGGTCTAGTTTATGTGTTTGCAAAGCTCAGCTCGTAAAATCTATTTTAAACTTTTATTCATACTGTGCAGCTGCCCTTTCTTGGGAATGGGATGAGTAGAGAGTCACACAACACGTTATGTATTGGTTTGCCCATACTGGCGGCATGACTACATGTCAAAGTATTTTAAACCCTTTCTTGTATGTTTCCTAGTTTAATTATGATTACCACTCTAAATAACCACATGGATAAACTTAACCAGATCAAATCATGGAGATCAGGAAATCAGGACGTCGTAAACTGGGTTGCTTTGACGGACACTGACGAGTGTTTAAGAAAATGAGACTGGGTTCCCAATGTCATTCTGGTAAAATGGAGAAATTCGATGAGAGGTTAATACTGCAATCTGGATCCTCAGGGTCTGACCCAATAGCATAGTGGACCCAAAAAGGCTTTACAGTATTTGAAAGAGACAGATTAAGGAATTAGGCATTAATCTGTGAAAGTTGTGACAGAGTCAAGAGATTCAGTCATAAGTTAACACAACACAAAGGTTCTTGTAATTCATCTTGAATTTCTCATTTTTCTGTCGGTGTCTCTGTAAAAAGAAGTCTGGATCATCAAAAGGCTGTCAAGAAAAGTAACAATTACTGTCAAGGGGAGGATCCACTCCATTATAATGGTGCTTTAGCGTGGTGGAGGAGAGTTGCCACCCACTGAAAAGGCACTGCTTCCTCACAGGCATTACTGAGGCTAAGAGGTTGGACATCTCTGAAGCATCATGTGTGCAGATACAGATCGCAGGTTTTCTGGTCACTAAATGTGGAAATGTATATTTCTGTAGCACATACAGGATAAATTAACCCACTGCTCTTTCCCTCCTAAGTACACTGAATGCCAAACATGACTTAATATGTCATGCAGAGAGGTGAAAGATCAACTAAGTGGTTATTTTCACCTATTCTCTCAAGGCATTTATGAATGATCATGTGTTTTTAATGCAGCTGATCTGTTTTGCTCTGCAGCGAGTGCGTCTTAAAAACGAAACCCAATAGCAAAGCGGCAACAGTCAGGGGGAGAGAAATGGATCGCGACGGAGAGAGAAAAGGAGCGAGAGAGTGTGTTTTCCATCAGAGTCAACCTTGCCAGGCAATTTGGGCCCCCATTTCAGAGGCCTAATGGGAGATGGACAGTGATGGACAGCGCGTGTGGGTTACTTATTAATCTGGGAGAGGCAATTGGAGAACCTCTATCGACCTGCAGTAAATTAAATAAGGCCTATCCTGAAATGGCATTATTCTCCCTCAACTCTCCCTCTGCTCCTCTCTCCTCTCTTGACCCACTGCAAGGGATTAGAGCAAATAAAATGGGAAAATTTAGACACTGTGAAATGATGATGGATATTTACCACACATACAGTAAAAGGTACGTTCAGTGTGTGAGAGAGATTAATCATTCAATCAGAGAGAAAAGCTTCAAGGTTTTGTAGAAAAGTCAAAACATGGCCACATTTCTGAGTTTTTAGGAGGGTTTTCAGTTTACTAAACGGTAATTTAAATTATGCTGCCTGAAATTCCCTCTTGTACTACATATTTCTTTCATGATCTTAAACAGAGTCTTTGCATTTGAAAAGGTAATGTTTAACTTTAATGAGTAATTGTAAAAGGTGTGCTGTTGACCACTGTGTTGTACAGAAACCAGGCACAACCCTTCACGATTCAATTAGGATCCAACCTCTGCGTGCTTATGAGGCCTAATGAGCAACAACATTTCAACAGAGAGCTATTTTTTATCATGCAAGCTCTTGAGAAACACCAGCCCACATGCCAGCAGTGTCACAAAGGAATCTCAGTGCCCTAGAAAAAGACTGCTCACCCAAGTGTTCTTAAGGAACACTAATCGGCCTCACGCTGTAGGCTTCGACTTCTTTGATTGGTTTATTCCCCCCCCCCCCTCCCTCCCTGCAACTTCAGTGCTTATCTTTCATTTGAGCCATTTATGGATAGCCCTCTCAGAAGTTTCCTCTGTTCACGCCACCAAATGAACCAGATATGAGAACACGCCTGCGAAGAGGACTGAAAAAATAGCCCTGCAGAAGTCACCTTGTGTCCAATAATAGCATCGGCTCTGTTGTACATCCATCAGTCTACTGTCAGTTATTTAGGGCAACTTTACCCTAAAGTCTTCAGAAGACCTCAGGGTACCAGATACTTTGGCATGGGCCCTTTCTGCCCACTGTCCCTCATGCAAACTCACTCTCTCAAAAATGACTTGTAGTTCTTGTACTTCTTGTACTCCTGAAACACTGTCCAGAAGTGAACGCATGGTCTGCTCTGGATCTAATTACTAGCTAACAGGGCAAATAATGGCATTGCTGATTTTGTATTGTATTATGAAAAAAAGGGAATGGCATGGTGGCCACTGGATCGGAGAGGAAACTTTTATTCTCTCACACACTCAAATCGAGACAGCTGGTAGTACAGGAAATAAAGCATAAATGTGTTATTGTTTGCTCCAAGCCCAAGTAAAAGTAGACTTACCCTATGTTATTGCCTAGATTGGTGCTTTACACTTATTTCAATACCCATCTTGCTCCTCTGTAATCTACTGTAACTTACAATATTGCAACCAATATTGCACTAAATAAGGCTTTTAAACCCTTACATCACAAATGTATAAATAGCAAATTTCTGCATACTGTAGTTGCATCTCTGAACACTGACATACAAGTTAAATAGTAATGTGGTTGTGCAACAGGAAATCTTAAGGTCAAGAAAGCTGGGTCAAGTAAAAAGGTAAAGGTAAGAACATCCTGTGATGACCCTCCGGCTCTTCCACAGCCTGTGGATTTCTGTTGGTCTGGGCTGCTGTCTGTGCTTTGTGCCTCTTTCATGTCCTGGTAGGCAGAGCTTGTATTAGAGCAGCCTGGTGCACCTGGCCACTTAAGATCAGCTGTCCATTCCCACCGTCTCTCTCACTCCATTGCTGGCTCTCTCTCCCATGCACCACATGGTTTCTTTTGGTTTTGTGAAGTTGTGTTTCTCTTGACTTGACACCAAACAACACTACTGATTTACTGATCCCATACATTTAGTCAAACGATTCTGTTTCTGTTCATGTAAATAACCATGATGAGTATTTTCCCTTACAAATGTGTGCCTCTCCCTCCCATTTGTCAGGGTCTAAGAGCCGAGTCACTTCACAGCCTAAGCCTAAGCTTGCATGATGTTGTCAAGTGAAGAGATTTAGGTGGAATTGGATAGCCTTTTGAGAAAGTGCAGTTCTCTGAAAGAGGCTGATAAAATAACCATATATAAAATACCAGTTTTGTACTCTCAGAAACATGAACAAACTGTGTAAATGTCAAACACAGGAGGTTATTTAGTGTTGTACAGGAGCAGAGGGCATCAGCCAGCCACTAGTTATGTCTTTTAAGTGATAAGGCAGTGATGACTGAAGTAATAGCTGATAATTTGCTTTGTTGAAGAGAAAGGGAAGGGTCCCACGGAGCTTAAGTTGGAAATTATGATTATAATGATGTGATCTGACCATTCAAGTTCATGATGGGGAAAGATAAATTGGTATAGTGCTTTTATCCAAAGCAATCTGCAAGGTTTTATACTGCTTCACCTATTCACACTCGGACACTGATGGCAGCAAGCTACCATGCAATTTGGAGTTTACTGCCCAAGGATACTTTGACATGTGGACAGCAGGAGGTGGTGGTTGCACTATCAATGCCGAAATCAGTGGACGATCCTCTCTACCTCCTGAGCCACGGCTGGCCCATAATGGTGGAATTCACATCTCTCAAATCTACGGCCAAGAAACATAACAATTAAGGTGCTTTCAGTGGTGAAGAGAGAGAGGGCAGCCACATTCAGAGTTTATGATGGCTCAATTTTTTCTACTTGCTGCTGTGGTGTAACCATGGCAGCCACACAAAGTGCAGTGAGGGAAACTATACAGGAGCTGATTCTACTGGCATCAACGTTCCCTGAATTAAACACCTCCTCATCACTAAATAGAAACTGAGTTGAAGTGATGCCAAGTCTTATTATGGTCTGAGACAATAAACTGTGTTTATGATGCTAGTATAAAAATGCTATATGAATCATACATTTAGCAATTATAAATGGTTCTG
>JBCAUF010000476.1:1738290-1757197 GCA_038406115.1 Haemulon aurolineatum
CCAAGTTTGAAAGTCATTTTACATACAGTATAGGCACCTTACACACACATGCACACACAAACTAAAGAATGGGAGCAGACTGTCCACATTAGTGGTGCAACCGATGCTTTCCTGGATCGGCTCATGAGCCGTGGAAAAATGAGTGGAGGAGACATTCAGGCTGGATGCCTCTTGACTTATGCATGATTTTTATAAGTGATGGTGGTGTGCTCACTGCTTGGAATAATTGTAAAATGAGCAAGTCTTGTTATTGCAGCCATCCGATGCGTATTACCGTTGACATTTCTCATCGGTGTATCATTTATGCCATGCAAAGTTGGAGCTCATGCAGTAATACATATGAACTCTGCTATTCAGGGATGCATATCATTTGAAGCAAACACCAAGGCCTTCAATATTTTAGACGGTCTAGGCATTTCACATTTTTCACTTAAATTCTTGCTGTCAACATGAGATGTGCAAATCACACACACATTCACTGGCATAGTGTTTTAAGTGTGTGTGCGTGCATGATTTTTGTAAGAGCATATCTGGGGACTGTCCATCCCTCTCTTTCATCTGGGAACTTTTCATTTCCTCCTAGATAAGTGTCCCCAGCCTCACCTCTTGTCTCTTCCCCCTCTGTGGCATATTTGAGTTGTGTGCAAATTGTCCTTTTTCCAGGTCTTTGTAGTTGACGTTGATCAATGAACATGTCAGCAAAATGTTCACTGTTCCTACAATATTGCTCGTCCACTCGACTTCAATAGGAATTAGTGATTGCTAGTTACGAAATGTTTTTATGGTTATTCAAGACACACACAGCACACATTTATTCATATGCGGGACTATTTCTTGTCAGAGTGCATGGCTCAAGGGTATAACCACTTCCCCTATGCTTCAAAAATGTTGCCAGGAAACATAATCCAGACAGCAATTATGTTTCCTATCACAACGTCATGGGGGAGACAAATCAGTATTATATAAACAGAATTTCTCTGACACCCAGGTCATGCCTGTTTTGGCAGCAAGATGCTCGTTGTCATCCCAGATCCATATTCTTCATATGTTTGCTGTCTTGTTACCTTTTGTCATTCTGTTTCTCCATATTGTAATTACTTATTTCAGTCTGTTATGGACACACCACATCTGTTGCATGTTTGATGGTCCTAGAAAAGAGATCTGTGTTCTTTATGAGGTTTCTTCCTTTTTCTCCAGTTTGAGGCCAATTTGTGACTGTGTATATACATAAAGCTATACTGTATGTACTGTATGAAACTCTTTTTCACTTCTAAATTTACTTCTTTTAATTTAACATTTTACTTGAAAATATTCACAAAGTACAAACTAATAATTTAAGTAATATAACTCATATAAAAATGTATTAATCTATCTTTGGCTTGTCTTGCTGGCAAATGTCTCACGTCCAAATGAAGAAGAATATTGCGATTGTTCGTCTAAAACTAAAAGCAGCAACAGATTTTCCAGATTGAACATAGTATTTCATCATATTCCATCTGTGTTGCATTCAACAGTGGAAATGAGCTGTCAAGGCTCTGCCCGTTAAAAAGAGAATAGCCCACACCTCCCTCAGATCCCATTTGAAATCCTCTGGAAAGGCTCAAGTTGCAGTAAAGAGCTTCTCCATCCTCTCCCTACGTGCAGCCGCTAATGATGGAGATGAGAAGTGTCGGGGCGATCTTCCCACCCTTCCCCGGCAGAATTAGCATTAGCATAATGGGCTTTTTAACACAGCCCTTACCTGCCACAAGGCCCTCCGGAAGCTCGCTGTCCAGGGCCATTAGTGGCTAACTGGCAGTGAGCCAGTGCTCACCTTTCAATTGAAAACAGAGTGTAGCAGAGGAGGTGGTACACAAAGGAAGAGGTCATCAATTTTTCATGCCAAGAAAGAATTTATCAATTTGAAAAAAGGAGAGGATAATGAAAGAAACAGGGCATTATGGCGACTGAAAGAAAATCACACTTAAATCTCATACATGACACACATCAATTTTTCATCAAGCTTTAGGAGTCAGATATGTTGAACCAGGGGTTTTTTAATTATAAAGATTCTCAACTCAAAGCCAGAGGGGGAAAAAAAACAGTTGACTTGCTATGTCGAAGAAGCAAAGATCCTGAACAACAAGAGCCAATAAAAAAAATGTCATCTAAATGCTGTGCATGTGCTTGGTGAAGACATTTTCTTAATTTGCTTGTGTTTTGTCTATTTGCACAGGTTTGCAGTGTGTTGAGCTCTCACGGCCACCATATTGACTAACTCTCCCAATAGCAACCAGAGTAACTTTAAATTGGCAGGAGTGCTGACCCCACTTAGTGGTTTCAGATCTAGTTCTGTCTTGAAAAATTCTTCCTTTAGGCTCATTGAGTATGCATGCATGATACAAGGATACAAAACTCCCAAGTCAGTGAGTTTTGCTCCTCACACGTGTGATGTCATGTCATCTTAAATTTTAATTGAGACTGTTTCCATGATGCCGGGAGTCCATGTGAAAACATGGACTAACTCTGCCACAGATTTCCATTTTTTCCATAAATGATGACTCTCATGTGGTGAACACATAGATGGCTGCACTGTCCAGCTGCTCTGTAGCTCTTGCCCTGTTTGATGCTTCAATAAAAAGCAACAGCCATTACCCTGTACTTAGGGTTCTTTTCTTTTCTTTTTTTCTGGAAAGTTCACCAGACATGGACTGAACAGAGTCATGATCCTTGGAGTTTGAAGTCCACATCATTTTTGAAAACCCAATCTGTGAGACATAAATCTCACCTTTGTGACATATGTCCGGGAAAACACCCACTCTAGCTACAGACAGGAATTGTAGTGGTTGTTTTTTCCCTCCATTAGCCCAAAAGAGTGAAAAATTATCCTGGTCCGCACTCAAAAACAAACCTTGACAGGTTGCACAAAGGCGAGTTTTATGCTTTACTGGAGGTGTTTCCAAACATTATTTTTCAGTTGTACATGAGAAAAGACTTACATGATAAACTAACTGGTTGGTTTGACAAAATGTACGTCTCAACTTCGCAGACTCTTATAAAGAGCACACACAGCCGCTTCCCTGAGCTTGTCTACAGTATGGAACCCTTCGGGACTGTCTCCCATGCAGTGCACGAGACAGTCCTAAATGGAGCTAGAACCCCCTGATACAGTCAAATAACTTTCCCTGGGTGAGAAAGCTGATAAAATACTCCAGTGCCTGAAAATAAGACCAAAATGTCTGTGACTCCAGCACTTCTGGGACAGTGAGGACTGATTGCCCACTCTAAGATGCTTAATAAAAACCAGCTCTGGCTGCACTGCAATGTGCTTACATCTGTGTTAACATACATAGTGAGGTTCTAATTTAAAAAACACGCTAACATGATGTGGGTCACACTAAAGCAAGATTTAAATGTATCTCTTTGCCTCCACCTGAAAAAAGCTGGAGAGAGTCTATATATATTTTTTAGGTAAGCAAGGTTAGTCCATTGACAGATGACAAAATACTTTTTGCCAGGTCAACACCCCAAAGAATTTATCTTCCACTTTGAGCAATGTAGCGGACTGCAGCCGAGGACGAGGCAATGAAGCTTGGTGCTCTAGAAATATGTAAAGCGACAGGGGACAAAATTGCCCAAAGGCTTCACCTTGTACAAAACTGCTTGGTTTTTCCATCCCATCCAGTAGTTGGTGTGTATATTTGTGAGTGTGTGCGTGTGTATGCATACTGTTGATATAAATAAAGGAGAAAAAAAACCAAAAAAACAGGCTTCCTGTGTGGTGGCTGTGTGCTGGTTATATGTATCATTAAATTCATCCTGACACCAGTCACAGCTTCACCTTCCTTTGACCTGTCCTTTCTTTTGGTATTTCTATACTTTTCCAGAAGACAACATCTCCAGAAGGCACTCCCTCAGCTCAGCTCGTGACACCAGCTCTGCCGTGTTTTTTTTTTTTTTCTTTTTTCCCCCTCTCTCTCATGTCATGCGTGGACAGTGAAAGGTAACATTTATTTTTAGAGGTGCCATCCCCAACAGATAACGAGAGCCTGGTGCTCATTACTGCCGCTGGAAGATAGTGAACTGTCACATATGGCTGAGACAAATGTAGAGCAGCCCCCCACTGTCACCCAAATGAAAATAATTACACTCCAGAGGCCCCTCACCTTGTTCTCATTACTCACTGGGCGCAAGGTTCCAGCAAGACACAGGCACAAGGCATATAAAATAGAGATTACACCACAATACAGTCAGGATTGGAACTACCATTATGACATTTGGTTCGTGTGTTTCAGTAATTTGAGGATTTGTCTAATGCAGTGAAGAGGACTCAAAAGACTGTGTCACAGAGAGTGAGCAAGACAGACAAAGTGAAAATAAAGTGAAAAAGCAGTTTAATTTATGGTCTAAAGTGCATAAACTGTTAAAAGCTGTTTTCCACACAATCCTTTAGAGGCAATCACACACATAATTAGAAACACCACTCAGAAGTCTGTTGTTTCTTTAAAAAAGCAGCTTAGCACTTTCCTATAACAGCTGGTTACCGTAGTTTTTAACTACTCAAACGTTCAAAACCTGTGTATTTTGGGGGGCTCATGATTAAGATTAACAGGAGTTCATTGTGATGAAGTGATGTGCCACCTAGTGCAACAGTGTGGCTCAAGCTTAATGGCTGAAAGGGAATAAGATATATTGAGCTTGCGCTGTATAGATGATACTTCATAGTAAGGTGAATCCGGGTTTGTTTTAATGCATTTGTTGACAATTTGAGAAAACTATCAGCATTTCAGTTGAGGCAATAATGAGGCAATAATGAAATAAATGCTAGTTTTCACTTCCGTATAGATGCCACTGATCACAAAATTACTCATGCAAAATTGCTGAATATACAGTGAACTGCCATCTTACTGACACAGTATACACTACCAGAAGGTATACTGTATTTCACTTCCATGTATACAAATTTTAATAATAGCTAGTAGTTTCATATGGATATCTACATTTTTGTAGAATTATCTGAATTAAATTCTTATCACTTAATTGCGTAGATGCCTTTCTAAGGGTAAATGATCTTTGTGCAACTTCTGCAAACTGGCTGTATAATTTCCTTTATTAGGAAAAAGGTTTTTGCACCATTGGCTCATTGATAAAGTATGATATATACTCCAAAAAGGTAGTAACATTATCAGAATCTGATAGCAGCTTTGTTGCAAATAATAACTGGAGACATGGCTATGGATGTCAAATATTTTTTTAGATTCAGTATGCATTTAATAGCCAAGAAACTAATCAAACTATCCATTTTCCATTTATACTAGTCAGCGTCAATGTGCTGCACACAGTAAGTAATATGTGGGATACTCTGTGTAAAGGCTTTCACTTTATGACAATAATAGGCCACATTGCACAACCATAAATAAATGTAGCTCAAGCTTGACATACTTCAACCCAGTATCTTAAAATCTTAATATGAACTGTTGGAAATATGGACAGAATTCATCTATTTTAGTTTCAAAGCAAAAAAGCAAGATTATCACCCACATTTAATGAAATAAACATACAGCATGGGCTCTAAGCTAAATGTGTTTCTTTATTAATGAATGGTTACAGTAATAATATTCCCCCCATTCAAAATGTGTCAAGGTAAAAACACCCATACTACCAAGAAGAAGAGGAAAAGAAATCTCTCAGACCACAATTACTATTTTGTCAGAGTCCTCTCTTCCAAGCAAAGTGAACTTAAGCATCAAATATTGAGCAACTTTCTGAAGATGTCCTAGTGGATATTTTTTGCCACCATTAGAACTACCTAAGTGGCAAAGGTCAAAACACATTAAGAACCATGCCTGTCCTTATGCTGTCACCGCAGCCTGCCAGAGAAAAATGCCTTTTACGAAAATGCACCTGTCCCGTGTCCCTTGAATGTAGAAAGGATTTTAATCCCTTGGGACTGAAACCTTTGTCCTTCACTCTGCCAGGCAGCTGTCAAAAGCTGAGGGAATGATTTATTCTGAGTGAGGAATGGGCCCTCAACTGAGTGTCTGAGACTCATGAGTTATTAAGCAAAAGGATCCATTGATTATTGATTGCGGTTCCTTTCACTCTTATATGTATTTAATGTTCCAGAAACTTGATTCTGGGTCTGTCTAGCTCTGAAGAGATTCACTTTGATCTTTGATGTTGCCACTAAGACATACATATATGGGGCAAATACGGACTTAGCTCATTATATACAGTGAATGTGACACCTTTAAAAAAATGGGGGTTTTTTAGGTTTATATTAGAGACGTGTACCTTGTTGTAGTGGTGGTCATTTAATTGACAATGTCAATTCAGCATTAGCTAATTAAATCATTCACACAAAGTCAGCCTTGAATTTGGATTAATAATTAAATTTCCCCATAAATGTCAAATTAATCAACCAGAATAATATATTTTGTTTACTAAATTTATGAGTTAAATGGAATATGTTCAAAATTTAGCAACAGAACACGGCCTAGATTTTTTTGGATTCATTATGGTACCCCATTTTTTGCATTAATTTGTCAAAATGCCAATAATCTCTGTCTGTCACGGTGGAGAGGATTTTCTTCATACAACCAATCAAATTGTAGTCAAACCGAATATATTTTTAGCAAATGTGCTCTCATGTGGCTCAGGGTGGAGGAGACCCACATTGACCGATCAGCAGCCTGACAGAAATGTGAAACAGCCGTCAACGTGCATGGTAGTTAAGTAAAAGTCGAGTTATTTCACTGAATAAATGAAACCTTTGACTTTCTGGTGTAGCTGAAACTTCAGAAGATCTTCAAAGTCATTGGGAATCATCCTCTGTGCTCTGGTGTACAGTATGTACTTCACTTATGTCAATCAGTCCAATTCTTGTCAAAATATTTCCCCCAAAAAACCCCAACAAAACTACACCAGAGGATCACCAGAAACAGTAGATTTCGCCCTCTGGGAACCATGAATAAAAGAAAAAAAAAACCCGAATTGGTAGACCAACCATCTGACTGACAGACCGACTAATAGACCCACTTTGCTATCTCAAAAGCCACTCCCCCTGCACTCATCTTTGGTTCAGCACAAAATGTTTTCTACCGTTTTGCAAAGAAAGTGCAACTGCTTCGAGGCAGGTTGACTGGCTCGGACAGCGGGTAAACAGACACCGTGAGGCATGGGGGATGTGCTTGAAGTGCCAGCTGGAGGCAGGGAGGGAAATAGTTCCCTCCTGCCATGCTGGCTCAGACACCTGTCTCGAGCCAGATTAATTGGCCCGAGACAGGTTAAAGTGCACACACTCAGTGATAGAGAGAGACAGAGAGAGGGGGAGAGGGGGGGGGGGGGGGGGGGGGGGAGAAAAAGTTCTATCTATGAACAGTTACTCGGCCACTCTCTCCATTTTCCATTCCGTCGAAGTCCATGTATTTTATAGCCTACTCTGAATGTGTGTGGTGAAGTCAGGTTGATATATGTACATACCTGAGTAGTGTGAATTTGAAGATGGTTTCTAGGCTATGTGATAACTATGTGCGTATATCTATGTGCCAATGAATGTGTGAAAATACCATTTTCAGCCTGCACCTGAGACAGCAAGTCCTGTTAAAAGCCACTCAGGTGGGTCTGAGGCACATATACTGGTACCAAGTGGGTTTTTGTTTTGGCTTTACCACATAGCATTATAGACTAACTTCAAGGGCAATTCAACCTTGATTATGAGGCCAAATACTTGTATTCTGGTCTCCTCCAGTTTCTGGAGATCAGGGACGCTTTGATGACTGCAGTTACGATCTCATAAATGGAATAAACAAAGGCAGAGCACAGTTTTCATGGGAGTGGGTTGCTGGATTTTGTGAGTTGAAAGTAGGTAAAACTAGGGTGGATTTGAGACAATTTAAGATGTCTGGGTGCTGTACATCCTTAGCTGTTCTATAATAGCTTACTCTATTATAGACCTACAACATTTTTGAGCTTTGACCCCTAAATTGTTGTGATATAGTGTGATAAGTAAAGAAACAAGATTTATTAGCTGGCACTTTGACACATGAAACATGGCAATATCTTTTTTTAAGGGAAAACAGAAAAGACACTACTGCAGTTGTCCACCCTGCTGGAGAAGAGGGCATGAATGAGTTTCTCTAAATCTTGTATGAGCATAAAACCTGCAACCCTTAATATCAAGTGGATGCAGGCACCAGGAAGATAGAAATGAATGGATGCCATCTCAGAGTCAGGTATCCAGTTGTTGTTTGTTCATGTTTATGAATGTGGACCCAGATCACAGATCTGATTCACTGAACTGTAGGGTCATCTGTGCCACGATATTTGTCGGCTAGAGTTTCATTCACAAAAATACAGAGCTTTCTCAAAGCTTCCTAAACATAAAGAGGGGTTGATTAAACATGGAGTTGCCCATAACTAATATGAGAGGTATTATAACCTCAAGATCATACTAGATAGTGAAATGCCCAAAGACTCAAGTTCTTCTTTAGAACTACTGAAATGTCTAAGACACCAAAATATGCCAAAGAAAAAGATGAAAGTGATATGGTGAAGAGAGTATCAATTTCGCATGAAGCTTGTCTTATATATTTTACAAAAGCCAATTTGCTTTTCCTCCAGTTGAGAGTAAACTATCTAGTTATGACTTGCACAACTGGTTTGGACCACCCAAATGAGAACAAAGTATGTAGTATAATCTTGAAAATGCTTTACATGTCCAAATAAAGTAATAAGAAGTATGACGTAATAAAATTGCTGCTTTTTGCTGGAATTATGATGCATGTTCCCTAAGGGGAATATGTTGGTGGCGTCTCTTTGCAGGTTGACGTCAGTGTGTGGCTTTACATAGAAAACAGAGGTTATTAGTCATAGTCTGATGAGTGTAACTTGAAGGGAAACAGTGAGACAGAGAGAGTGAAAGAGAGAGAGAGAGGGAGGAGTGGAAAAAGTGGTATGGATTGTCAAAAACAAAGCACCTTTGGGAGTATGCCCTTTCAGTATAGAGCTATTGGGTGAATAGGAGTTTCTTGTGCAGTCCTCCTGCCTGAACTTACGTTATTATCATACATTTCATCAGTTGGTGTTTTTTGTGTTTCAAAAGAACTGCTAGAGGAATGGCTTTAGGGATGACAAAGGGAGTCTGCAGGGTTGCTTGTTATAAGTGACTTTGGGCTTGCTTATAAATATTGTCTCTAAAGTGTAGTTGCTTATTTGGGCTTGCTCTCTGCATGTCTCCTCTCTATATTTATCCATCTAATTAGTTTTTTAAACGCATGATAGTTTGTCCTATCACCCCCACCCCTCCCTTTCCCCCATATGCACAGATAAGTCAGTGAGTAAGACTTTTCATATTTCACATTTGCTCTTCTCCCTCTACACCAACGACTGCACCTCAAGAGACCCATATGTTAAACTCTTGAAGTTTGCAGATGACACAACGGTCATCTGCCTCATCCGGGACGGTAACAAGTCTGCGTACAGACGGGAAGAGGAACAGCTGGTATTCTTGTGCAGTCTGAACATCCATCATCGTTTGGTTTGGTTCAGCCACCAAACAGGATGGGAACAGACTGCAGCGGACAATAAAGAGTGCAGAGAGAATCATTGGTGCTAATCTGCCCTCCATCGAGGACTGATACGCATCCAGTGTCAGGAGACAGCCAGGAAACATCACTGCAGACCCATCACACCCTGGACACACCTTATTCCAACTTCTCCCCTCTGGTAGGTGCTACAGAGCACTGTACTCTGCACTGTACGTCAGCGGGTGTTTTAGTGTCAGAGACACCACAGATTTATCTTTACGGACTGATTTGCTCTGTAATGTAGAATCCTGCTTGATGTACATAACTAACAATATGAATGCTCACATTGTACATAATATATATTTATAATATATGTTTAAAATAGACCAGACCTCGACCACTTTTATTTATGTCTTTTTGTTCTTGTTTTTTTTTTCTTTTTCTAGTTGAATGAATGTTTGAATGTTTATGTCAAATTCCTGGTATGTGTTCACATACTCGGTCAGTAAAGTTGATTCTGATGAAGTGCCTTTAACTACTTTGTATTTTTAAAATATTTTACCCACATGTCAGCAATTTGTTTGTCTTTATTATTTATACTACTTTGCCTGTGGGAATGAGTTGTACTAGTTTTGCATAATTCAAAACTTAATAAAATAAACTCAATAAATTATTAATACATAAAGTATTCCAAAAAGAGGATACAAAAAGAGAGAGAAAGTGAGTGGATTAAAACACAGAGCAGAGATTCAGGTTCTGTGTCATTCATATCTTGTGAAATGGTTTGTTATTCGCAACTTCTTTAATTTCAATGGGTCAACATAGTCTTTCCCCAATTTGGTTGATTGGTTTCATTTTGTTTGGTTTTGCTTCTTCTTTACAGAGTTAAAAACATTCGGAGAATTTCACAGTAATTCTGAACAGGTGGCTTATGAATACATTTATACCATACATTATATAATTGGGATGATTGTTTTCAAAGTCCTGGATGCTTGGTCCTCTCCTGAGATCTGGCAACGGTATCTCATGTGCTGGTCCACCATTTAGTCCAGACAAAAATATTGCAACAACTATTGAATGGATTGCCATTAAAGTTTGTGGAGACGTTCATGGTCCCCAGATGAAATATTGTCTCTGATGAACTTCGAGGAGCTTTCCTCTCCCACCCAAATTTAGTACACACTGTACCGCTTGGGATGATTTGTAATAGCACTGGTGCACTCTTCTGTCATGCTTTTGCAACTTATATATTCTTAATTAATATCTAAGTAAACTCTCCCAAATATAAATTAAATAACCACATCTGCTACAACTGATATAATTATTGTTCTTTGCTTTTGATTTTACAAGCCTCCATTGTCACATTACTATCACTCCACCAAAGGCAATGTTAAAAGATCAAACTTTCATGAGTACATTGAGACATTAGCACTGATTCATTTTTTCATTAGGGTTCATTGGGCAAGTGGGACATTCTAAAGGCAATGCAAAAGCTCATTTACTCAAATCGTTAGGCATAATGCTACTCTGGTTATATGCTCAATTTCGTCTTCAACACAAATGTAAAAGCAACCAGGCAGATTTGCTGACCATGTTGGTTTAAACATACAGCAAATAACACATGTTGGTGAATAAGCCTTAATTATATCAGTATTCATAAAGACCCTACTCTGCAACAAGACAAGATGCTTGTTTTTTTTATTTCACCTACTGCTGGTAAACATCTAGCATGTGGAAATATGCTAACAGATGGCACTTCTAACTGAGATCTGTTCTCTGATTGTAAACGTACAATGACATCATGTTTGATTGGGGTGGCTGGCAATAATCCATGGGTTCCTAAAGCTACTACTTTTTTTAATCACTTAAATCACCGAATGACCACCCATGACCTGAAACAATGCTGTGTAACTTGTGTCATTTTGAAGGAGAAATCTTGAAAAATTGCAAACCACCACACAACTTTATTGACAATCAGTGTAAGAATGTTTGGCTGACTATCTAAGCCTTTGGAGAGGAGAAACAAAAACATTTACCTTTATCTGTTGGAGAGCCATGTGACTATGTGCCATGACACACCATTTTAAGGTTATAAGAATACTTTCATCTGAGACTGCTAGATCTCTCTGAGATCTTTTTTGAAAGAGTCACAGCAAATTTGAGTGAGACTTGCAGATGCACTTTTACGTGAGATCTTTTCCTCCAGAGACTTGACAAGACCCTGACAAAATTAGCTCTGTATTTTCTTTGCCCTTCCTCTATAAATCTAATTTGTGTGACAGCACAGAGTGAGCGGTGATTTGTAATTAAACTATAGACTGGAATATAATTGGTATTTCCTTGCATGACAAGCATGCCAGCCTGAGCTATCCAAAGTGAGCAGGTAGATGAATCCTGAACTAATCTGTATTTTCTTTTCTTTTCTTTTTTTTTCTTTTTTCTGCGAAACAAACCATCAAACCATCACCATACAGAAAGGAAAGAGAAGCAGCAGTCTGTCTATCTAGCCAACTGTATCTGTGTGTCAGGTTCAGTCTGTGTATCGGTCTCTCTATTCTGTTTACTGATATTGGGATGGCACAAATAAATTGATAATTTAGTAACATCATCAAATGACATTACATTCTCCTGGAGCAGCAAATTCGAGATAAGAGACAGTTCCTCCATATCTGAGGTCATGTTAACATTAAAACTGTGGACTACCCACTTTGGGTTGGAAATGACTAACTATGATGGCCTGAGATCGACAGGTTGGTTAGAGTAGTATGGATTGGGCAGTAATTTGGGTGTTATCACCAACTGCTGTGGTGATGAGCGCCCTGAGTCTATATGTAAAGGTAAAGTTCTGTCTTTGCCAGTACATCTAGGTTCCCAGACTCATCGCTGGTCATCAATTTTTGGTAGGGACCAAAAAGAAAGACTGAATAACAGAAATACATGAACTCCCTTTGCATGGCGTTTGAGCTCAGAGTAAACTGCCATTACTTTACCTTTAAAGGATCCATGTTGAGATGTCTCCTCAATGCCTATCCATTGTGTTCAACGTGCTTACTGAGGCAATTTTCAGCAGAACTATGCTTAAGGCAATGCTTCTTTGCCAGGAAAAGAATGGATTGTACCATTTTGGTTAGTGAAATGAGGTAAAGAAGCTCCAGTAGCTTTGGATATTGTGGACAAAAGAGGGTTAGATGGAGCATTAGATCGACAAACTGATCAGCAAAGGCGAGGAAGGAAGAGAGAATGTGATAGTGTATACAATAAAGTTAAATTACTTTTAATTTCTAGCGTGTCTGAGCTCTCACTGAAACACATTGCAAAAAGCTTGGAAATCCAGCAGGAGTTTGGAGTAAAAGCACCATTACTTCACCTTGGTCGAGATTCTGGGACAGGTCCAGAACACAACTTTGGGATTACACATCTAAACTGGCAATGCCTTGTGATCCCCATGAACTACCTAGAGGAAATAGCTAGGGAGTAGGGTATCTGGTTTGGCCTCCTTAGTCTGCTACCAATGTAACAAGGAAGATGAGCTGATACATATGCATGGGGGCATCTTATTGGAATAAACTGAAATTCACATGTTATTTATTTTAAATGTGCCGGCTGTCTTTTCATTGAAGAGCAACTTAACACCCCCTGAAAATCTTGTATTTGCTAACCTCTGAAGGTTTAACCTTTTCACCTTGCTGTAATGATGTATGGGTACACTCCAGCACCTCTGTACATTACCATTCAGTGTGGGTACAGTTGCAACAAAGCACATTTCTGTCCCAGAGTGGTGAAACTGAATTGAAACAACCATTCAGTGCTTACCTGCTGTTTTCTTTGGCATATTTACTTTTTTCCAATCAAGTGTCAGCTTGGACTTGCACGGGCAGTATACAATATTTGTTCCAGTATTTGTTACTATGTAGAACTACTCAGATACTCATTGTCAATCCAGTCAGTGGAACTTTGCTGCAGAACCAAACCAACCAAAGAGACCAAGACCGCATCAAAAGGTGGGCCAGATAATCAGCTAATTTTTGCAAGATCTTTATCCGGACAACATACATTAAAATATAAGGAGTTATTATTATTCAAATATTTTTTATTGATTCTTGATTTTCACATTATGCAATGCAATGGGGGGGGGGGGGGTATCAGACGACGCCTAGTTTCGGGCAAAACCAAAACATATGACTGAGGTTAGCTGGATCCTGCTTGCATCTGATGCAAGTTGGGTCTAAACCCAGGTAGAGTTTGGCAAGCTTACTCGCAGACAAATGCAACCTGTGCAACACCTTAAATTGCAGCAGCCCATGTCGGATACAAATTGAGGAAGAATGTACTAGAATGTAATTGCTGCCTGCCAGTTTGCGTCTGAAATGGTGGTGTGTAATTCTTCCTCCCACAGCCTTGATATATGGTTAAGTGATACAGCAGCGACCCTCTGGATTTTATCAAATACAAGGAGTTAAGTGGAGGATGACCTGCTGTCAGTCACAAGAATCAATGTCGTAATGACTAAGTGTTGACTCCTCTGAGATTGTTTGTAAAAAGTCAGTATGAACTTGAATAGCAATCAGAACTAAAATGCACCAATAAATCTTTTTTTGTCTTTCTGAACCAAATGAACTGGACTACAAATGCACCCTAAGGGAAATAGTTGAAAGTCTTTCGCCCAGATCATTAAGTTCCGCACATGAAGATGTCTGTGACTGATCTTATGCATTATGTAGACTCTAGAATCTATTTTTTATCAATGTGACCTTTAACCTTCTCTGAGATATTCACATCTACATCCCTAAAGTAGTAGTGTTGGAGAATGTGCTCTTTCTCCAAAGAAAGTGGCTCCACTCCCACTTTCCCAGAATATTCTGTTATCTATGTTATATATCTAGACCAGATTATTGGCATCGTACCCCTACCCAGTGTACTTAGCCGAAACACTTGGTTCTGATCCTGATTTAAATGTTTGTAGCTGCGAGAAAAGGATCTCTTTTATACTGACCATAGTAGTGAAAATTCTCTGCCATTATGTAGGATTATTTTCCTTTTTATTTTTTTCACATGTAGACAACTCTCAAGGGACCGAATTTGTGTCACAGGGGATTTAAATGGCTGATTTCCAAGCATGCAAGCTTAATGGATGCTTCCATCACATGGTTATTTGCAGACAGTCTACATTACACACTGCACCAATTATCAGCCTTATGGGATGCGTCTGAAAATAATACTGACATAAAAATGACACTTCCATCATGCCTGTATTAACAGTTTCTTCTTTAGAGATGTACCCAATTCCTGTTCCCACTGTCAACGATGCTTTGTTTAGCCCCGACTCCTTCCTTTGCCCTGCAAACATTACAAATCTGACTTCCAAGTGACAAGCCCACAAGGTATTGTTCCCATGGTGCTTTGCAGGCTGTGCCCAGCAAAGATAAAGGGGTTATATGACCCCTGGGACTCACCTGTAAGTACTAACCACAGTGCTTGGCTCCAGGAGTGCCCCCCAGTGTCCAATAATCCAATATAATGGGCAATATTAACTGAACATGAACATCAGAATAAGCGACATTAAAGGCTTGATTATACTTTCCGCATAGGTGTCCATTTGGCATGGAGGCTACTTAAAAATGCAGGATTATTTCATGCCATTGGCTACTGGGCATATGTGTACACTTGCGAACCACAGCCAAATAAGACTCTGGTAGTGATGTTGCTCACAGCTGTGGCCAACTTATATTGGATGCAGAAAAAGGAATTTGGCTTACACAGAAATAAACATACAAGGAATGTGTAGTTTATTTGATGGCGATGGTGTGAAGATGATGAAGGAAGATCCGCTGACACTGACTTATTTTATATATATATGAAGGATTATTAAAAGTAGAAGTAAAAAGTAAAAAGTACAGCGTCATAGAAGCACCATGGTTTGCTTGTGAGAGGATCTGAAGCCAATGAAAATCTCCTGCCTTTTCCACAAAGAGCATGTATTTTAAAGCCAGTCTAACATCGTCATACATCTTCTTACGTATTCATGGTATAGCTGATTTCTAATTGGATAGTGAGGCATAAACCCAACCTTAAACCTTACTTGGTTATTTCTTGGCTCACTCTCACGAACATACTTCCTTTACATTCTTTGGATAACACCTCAACTGTAAATTCTGGCATTTGGGTTCCTGAAGACATTGCTGGTAGAGGAGATTGTGATAGCACCTCAGCTGCTGCTCCTTTGTAATGAGAGAGACGTGATAATGTTTGGAGCAACGATGACCCAGCATGATATGCCGGGAGGAGACCACAAAGCAGAAGGTGAAGGCATGACATTTCTATAATGGGCTGACAGCAGGGTGCCAGGTAAGGGTACAGGGTTAGAGGAGAAGAGTGGGCAGTGATTTAGGGCCCCAGATCACACCCCAAAACACAGCGAAGTGCCTTGAGATCTCTAAAAAAGAACTGTATGATGCAGTGAGGTAGAAGGTAGCATGCTCCCACCATGACCCAGACCCTATTAATTCTTGGTATGGGTCACCATGTGCTGCATGGTGGAATACACCAGAATAAAAATTCCTGGAAACAGGCCTGGCCCCATCATCAAACAACTCTAGAATGGATGGATGGATGGATGGTGTCTCAAATTCAATTTCAGTTGTGCAATTCAAAAAAAAAAGAAAATCTATATCTCAACTGAGGTCCCGCTGAAGTGCACATTGAGATATCCACAGACAACAATAACCTTGCAACAACAACTCCTATTCGGGTAAGGCTTTTCACCAGATTTTGTTATCTGGCAGAAGAGATTGGCTCCCTTTCAGCCACAATAGCATTATTGAGGTTGGCCACTGGTGTTAGGCAATAAAGCCTGACTCGCTGTGTTCCATCCTCTGAAAGATGTTTGATGCATGTATGGTCTACGCTCTGTGTTGGCCAGTCAAGTTCTTCCTCAGCAGACTGGGAAAACCATTTTTATTTTTTATGGTCCTTCTTCTTTCACTGTGTTGAGAGTGAGAAGGGTGTACTTCAACATGAGGTTGGAGGATTAAGATTTCTCTCCACTAGAACTTACTGTGAAAACAGCCCCAGATAAGATGTACATAAAGGTCTATGTTTGTGTCAATATTAACCATATGGCATAGTATACAAAGTCATGCAAATATCTTTGAGTTTTCATATTGTTTGTGACCTTAAAAATCAAACTTGAAAACCAAGTACATGTATCTGCTCTCTTTTTTATGGGAGTATGACTGTGCTGCCATTTGATGACAAATTTATCACATCTGGGACATTCAGAGACAGTTTCCTCCTTAACTTTTCTCTGAATTGTATTCTAATTTCAGACTACCCTGACAGAGTGTGACAAAGAGGTCGTTGGCTGTCTAAGATAAGCCCAGTGTGGCTAACACAAACCATGTCATGTAGTGACAGTTGCTCTTCTTGATGCTACCTGTGCTGATATTTATCCATTATTTCAAGGATTGCTCTAAAACATACCAAAAAACCCCAGGCCGGATTGTGCCTGTTGGACGACATTAAATCTATTTATCTGGATTTTGACATCTTTCATTACTCTGTCCCTGTTCTGTAAATGGTTCATTTTCAGTTATTGAACCAATGGTAAAAGTGTCTAACTGGATGTGAGCTCATATGATTGCTTTCTATTTTTACTTCGGTAAAGCGTGAAGAGTATCTTCTTTCTCTCTATCTTGTCATTTTGGACATTACACTCCTCATTTTATCATAGTGGAAAACAGAGAAGAAAAATTCTATAATTCAGAAGGATGCCTGCAAAACTAATGTGTGAGATGGAATGCTGTTGAAATAAAATATTGCATTATTCATGCCATGGGCATATCAGTATTATCCCCAGTAACCACGTTTTTAAATATTCAATTAGGCAGAGGGAAAAGTTATTTTAGGTAACTTGGATACATGGGCACACAAGATTTCTCTGAGCAAAATTGAAAATCGCCCATTTTTCATTTATCACAGACTAGATAGACAGTTAATCTCTATTCATCAAAACTGAATAAACCCCTGAGACGGAGCAATAGGTTGTCAGAAATGAAAGCTGTATGCTATGCTTGTATACCATGAATTAAAAGTCTGGTTTCAGGCATATACGTAGCCTATATGCATTATTCATCTTTCAAATGTCACAAATAGGTTGACCCCACTGATTTAAGTAAAACACATGGCTGGAACATGGATAGAATCTCAAGATGCAGCTGAGGAGTGGGGAGTGTCTGGCAAGACTTTCGTCTCTGGTTTTCACAGATGCCATGGTTCCTCTGGCCTCATCAGACTGGGACTTCCAGTGTGGGCATGGGGACAGGTGTCATCCAGGTTATGTTCATGAGTTAAGGCAAAACATAGAGATCTTATCTGTACCACTCTTCTTACTTGGATTCGGTGCAGATTAAGCTGAAAATTGGTGCTGCTTAGTGATGAAATTACTATTTTGAAGACTAAAATTGCTATGGGTTGATCAGTGTGTTTTTTATGAGTCAGTTACTCAATGAGGATTATCATCATGAGTACAGATATTCTCTGACATTATCATCTGACAGTAGACATTCTCTGTGCCTCTTTGAGGCGAGTACTCACTCAATGCAAGTAAAATGGTTTTCCCATTTCTGTTGCTGTGACAAGTGAATTTCCCCATTGTGGGATCAATAAAGTATTATCGTATCGCATCGAATCTTTGATTCTGACATGGGATATTTATTGTCACTCAAAATGCCATTTTTGAAGTCCTTTAAGTCCTCCAATTCAGACCTTGGTCTCTACGTAGTGTCGTGCCGCGAGGTGGGACAGGGCGGGGGACACTGCGCAATCAAAGTCCTGGCACGTGGCGCACAGTCAATTTGGCAGTTTGGTAGACCAAGGTGCGCCAAAATGGCAGCGCAGCAGGGGGAAGCGTCACAAATTCAGCTTGGCGCAGTGCAAGTTTCGTGCCCAAAAGCTCCGCCGAAGGTGCGTCGAAAGCACGCCGGTTCGAACATGGTCTATTCTCGGCGCAAGGTGAAGCGAAGCCCGTGCAGTGGTAGTTTGGCTGGCTGGTGCACAGTGTGCATACGTCACCAAGAGGTCGTCACAGGCAGGTTTCCACAGTTTCAGGGACATTTTAATGCAATAAATCAGGCATGGGGAACCTGTTCCAGAAAGGGCCAGTGTGGCTGCAGGTTTTTGTTCCAACCAACTGTAGCCCATGGAATTAGATGCCACACAGGACACAATTGTTGTAGGGTTCTTGTAGCCCTGAATTTATTATGAATCACAGAGTTTTTAGTGTTCACTTAAATTGACTGCATGAACTATGGAAATCTTTACAGAATCAGTCCAGCTATTTTTCACAGCTTGTGGCAGGTTTCAGCTCAAAAAAATAAAAAATAATAAAAATAAACTAGGACTGC
>JBCAUF010000476.1:1764331-1776087 GCA_038406115.1 Haemulon aurolineatum
GTGCATTAATTGTCGCCCAGCCTCCTGGGCACTTATACTGTACATTGATCCTGTAAGACCTGAACTCAACTGCCACCGGTTATTGTCACAATGTCCTTTTTCGCCCCCAAGAATTATCCTGTAGTGTTTTTAAATAACTCAGAAAACCAGAACTAAAAATTGCTGTCAATGACTTTGCAGTGGGTGAAGTGACTGGTGTTAACATCAGTTTCTGACAGAAGCAGCTCTTCGCTGTTCCGACATGTCTGTGTCAGGTATTAGATTAGCCTCCACGCCTAGCCCTTTAGACAAGAGTGTGTTTGTTCCTGCTGTAATGCTGTTATCTGCCTTTCTTTCTCTCTTCTAATCTGGACACCGCAAGTAAGCGGTTCTGACAAGGGCTGTGCACAAATTGAATTTTTCTTCCCCTATCCCTTTCGATTTATAATTCCCTCTCTCGCCCTACAAGCAAACTCAATTTCTGACCCTTTAGACAAAAGGCTCAGATAAAGCAATTAGTTTGTGATTCTTTGTGAGCTCCCGGCTTGGCCGCCCTGACAGAGAGTGTGAAGCACTAAAAGCAACACAAACAGGGGCGATGACGGTCACTGGCAGACAAATTCAGCTCTACTGGGATGAACTCTGAGTCACTGGCAACAAAGAGATTCAGCCTCTGGAAAGAGTTCAATAGGAAGGTAAACATAACTGTAAAAGCAGCGAAGGGTTCAGACAGCCCTTCCAATATGTCTTGCCTGCATGTCTTTGATCACTGCAATTTCCTCCTTTGACTACTTCAAGATTTTTTTTCTAAGACTCCCTCTCTCACAGGATATTCTTTTATTTTACTGCACTGTCAGACTCCATATCTATAGTATATGAGGTCAGTGCTGGGATGAAATTCACAGAGCTGTTTGAATTTTAGTGAGGATGAGGCATGCACATGTCATTTTAGC
Organism: Haemulon aurolineatum; assembly: GCA_038406115.1. NCBI lineage: Eukaryota > Metazoa > Chordata > Actinopteri > Lutjaniformes > Haemulidae > Haemulon > Haemulon aurolineatum. The sequence continues at coordinate 1,765,264 of JBCAUF010000476.1, forward strand.
ATAGAGGGAATGAAAAGAAATGTCACGTTTACAGTAATGATCTTCATAACATACTCTAAAAGACGACAATCTTCACAGTAAGTTCTTTTATTGTTGATAAATAATTTGACATTCACATTTTTATGAAAGCGCTTATTTATTTTTTCATAAGTAAAATTCTTAATTATTTTACATTTGATGGCCATGATTTTTTCCAGTATCCTGGTGTTCTTCCATAACAGTAGTTTTCATTTTGGTCCAGTGTCCCTCCTTTCCAAATACAAACACTCTGATACAGAGCTAGTGAAAAGTAAGGGTGCAGGCTATTTGAACTTTGGACAGTTTTTAAAGTCACCCTGGCCATATCTCCAGCGTAAGAATTCAATTTGGCCATTGCAGGAGAAAACTGAAAACCGTAAAGGAGGATTTAGAGTGAAATACATGGCATGTGGGATCCGTTAAGAAATATAGTTATCTTGCAGTCTGGCCAGGGAGATACGGATGTGGCAGAACTGATGAGGTTTTCAGTCATTATCTTCTAGGTGATAGCATGGTATATTGTATGCATTTTTTTCAAACCTCTTATCACTATAATTGCCCTCAGGAAATAATTTTTTCCCAATCAATCCTGTAGTTTCTCGAAGGCTTTTCTAATCATTTCACCATGAGATGATGCCACATTTAATACAAGTTTCAGTGATGATACTGTAAAAAGGTTGTTACTCATACGGTGCAGTGATAAAATAATGTTTGGTTGTAACAGCAGCTTTGTTATTGAATTCTTGTTTTGTTTTCTTTGTGACTAGTAGCATTTCCTTCTGTTTAACTCCTCATTGTGGTCTGGGGTAGCATCAGTCTCGATGTGCAGGCCAGTCAATAGGAAGCATCAATGCAGAGGCTGGCAATTGAACCACACAGTGCAAATCCTGCTGGTTCTGTGCTATCTGCCCTGGCACAAATGAGAGTCAAAAGGATGGGCGGAGGGCCATGCTGTTTCCCCTGCCAGAGATTCAGGCCTTGAACAGAGAGATATCATGAATGAATCGAGACACCCTGTGACGACCCATTTGTTCAGATCCAAGAACAGCCACTAATAATGCACTGACCTGACAAAGTGTTTTTTTTCCCCTGTGTATGCTTAATTGTATGTTTAAAATGAGGTGATTCTGCATCTTTTTCTTTCATATTTTCCCAATCCAAAGTACGATGCCCGCCACAAAACGGCTATCCGCATAAACTGTTTGTGTTGTTCTCTGGCCCAGCAGCCTGTACACTGAGAGTCTCCAGAGACACGAGCTAATACTGAATCACTATGTCTACTCAGCGGGGAGCTGGGGAGAGTACAATAGCCAAATCCCTGGAGTTAGAATATCAGACCTGAAGTCAAACAGTACACAATATCTGCTGAGTGTAAGTCTGCTGAGTTGGTGTTTGACCTCTAGCACACACGCATGTCATGCTGGGGGGTGCACTTGGAAATGCATTAGCAAATGCAGCACGATCCTTGACTGCTCAACTTAGAATCTTTTTTGGCTACCTTATCATTATTTTTACTATCATACATGTATATGTTTTTAATTTAGTTTTACAGTTTTAGATTTTGTTTTTTTGTTTTGCTTCAACTGATTTCCTTAGATGAAAGGACCATTTTGCAATTAACCAAACATGTTTATTAATATTATCATTGTCACTTGAGAACAAAGTTGTTTGTATTTTCAGTCTTCATCTAAAATTTGAGAAAGCACCATTTGCTATCACACCTGGTGAACTAGCGCGATTGAGCACTCAAGTCAGCGTCCTTGTGAGCATTTATGTCATTTCAAGCTAAAAGTTGGCACACAAGTCCACAGCCACAAAGGTGTTTTCAAATATGTTGATTGCCCTTCCTCTGTAGAATATGTGGACATGCTCTGACTGTGCCTGATTGACAGATCCCTCAGTTTCCTGTTTGCTCTCTTGCTCAGCAGACATTTTGAAAGGCCGGAATGAGAAATGAACTGTAGCCATAGCCATCAGAGGGGTAATTCTCATATTGGAAACATGCAGAAAACTATTCAAACCTATAATAGTGTGCATGAGCAGGGCTTTTACGACCAAAATGTCTTTGTGTTTGACTTTCAGTTAGGAAGGGTGGGGGTAAAGAGGGGTGAAGCGCTGTCCTCTTTTCTAGTTAGACTCAGTCTCACAGCATTTGTAAGGAGCAACACAAAACAAGTCTGGACCTTATCTTTCCCTTTACACAAAAACAAGCATGCTCCCGCAGCCACCCATCCCCCCCAGCAGTATTGATTTTTCCTATGGACCCTCAAATCCCCCCCGACTGAAACATCCGATTTTCTGTCATTTAACACGTGTAAAAATAGAAACATTTCTCATTACCTAGAGACATTGTGTTTTAACAAGAAGTCAGCCTGCAGTTTGCTCACCATCAACAGCTACTGTAGCTCAGCCAACACTGACTGCATGCATGCACTCCAGAAAACCACAGTGGAGCTACAAGTACACCCCCCAGCACTGAACAAAACCAGGAGGTTCCTGAATGAGCAGACGTACCAATTGTAAACATTAGCAAGGCAGCTAAAAGATTTACCGCTTGTACTTAAAATGTAAGAAAGTCAAATGTGACTTAAATGTCCATGGCACCCTGTTTGTACACGGTGAAATTGTCTGAGCTACCCTCAATCATCTGACAGAATGAAAAACTCCCTCACCCACTTTAGTCTCTGGCTCCAGTGCTCCTTCTCTAAAACTCTATGAGGCATGCCAAGTCCATGTCCCTTTGCATCGAAGCCTGGCGCTGACGGAGTGCACAGCTGCCAAGTTCTTCACTCTGGGCCTCAAAAGTTATTTTTTTGACCTGCACCTTTTTAGCCCAGGTTTCATGTCTGCCCAGAGAGCCGATTGCATTTTGCTCAAGTCATGTAAGGTCCCTAGGGCCTCGTTCGAAGCGGAGGCAGCATTGGCATTCACATACTGTAGATGCAGCTCTGTTACTAGTCAAATATGATATCCAGTCGATACCCTTAATGTCAAATTAACATTAAAGGCGCATGTTGACATATAATTTTCAATATGATTTCTGAAATTCCTGAGGTTTAAAGTCAAATACACTTTGTGTGTGTATCTGTGCGCGAGTGTGAGAGAGGGAGCGCTAGAGAGAGGAGCTTATTTTAGCTGTAGTTTGTTATTTAATTTATCTTTTTTGTATAACAATTACAATTAGATATTTTTTTTTCTGTAATTCATCCAAATTCCTTCTCGAGTCATAACTCAACATTTTATTCCGTTCCATTTCATTTTGTTTAATTCAAAAGTTCAACAGAACTCCTGGTTAAATCAGTTCATATGCAAATTCAGTTCATCCTATTATAAGCCAATAACAAATATGCTCATTTATCATATTGGCATTTTTTTTTTTTTGTATTTCTTCCAGCAACAAATTGTGTTCCCCAGTAACACTCGCTAAATTAGCTGAATAATGTCGGTGAGAACATAAACAAGATGCTGAGATATAGCATTCATACCGATTATATAAACATTAGTCTATGCATCCTTGTTCAGCAATTTAATGGTTAAGATTTATTTTGATTATTATTACTCATGGTGGTAGCAGAGCTAGGGGTGACAGTGTTGTTTGGTCAGTTGGTATTGGATCGCTCGCAACAAAATTCTGCAAAATGACATTTCCATCAAACTCAGCTGTACTTTGTGTGGAGTGCTTTTTAACAAATGTAAGCATGCTAACTCTTCTTCTCCAACTTCTTCTGCCTCACCAGAATAAAGAGAGCTGACAAGTTTTTTGTTGTGATCTGCTCTGTCTGACATGTTAACAGGGTGATCACTTTGATATCCTCTAATATACTGAAGGAGGCGGACAAGCGGTAAAAAAAATCAGTGATGTGATCTTCTAAGTGTGATATAAATAGTGTTGATGAACGAACACATCTATTTAACGAGAGAGCCAAATTTTTCAAGATGTATTCCAAAAAGTATTGTGAATATTCTGCCCCCATGTAAAATAAAAGGACATGTTGTGATATTCTTCAAATAAAAAAATGACACTGAAAACTGTCCCTCCTCTCAGATGAAAGACGAGCGTAATTCAGGGGATATAGCATGGCTTTTTGACAGTCTCAAAATCACATCTAAAAAGGGTTGTCTTGCGGTGCTGGCAGCATTTAAGAACCATTACTTTCTCATTCAGCACATGTGCCAAGGTCGTCAGACAGGATAATGAGGTTTTAGCATCCAATGACTCCCTTCAACACTGCTCTATTATGTAAAACAGACAGACCCAAGTTATTGTCTTTACTGAAGGGCTTGTGTTAGCTTTTGGAAATTGAATTTTTCCTTGCATGCTCAAGTGAAAAAAAAAAAACAGAATTTGGCCTTGATGTCCTTCCCTTCTTCTTCCTCTTGATTTCAGTCAGTCAATGGATGTGGCTATGTGAATGCAGAATACGAATATAGTTGATATATTTGATCACACTCTGTGGTTAGTCACAAGGTCAAAGATGCACCAAAACTCATTCCATGTTAATTAGTTGTTGTGTTATATTGTTTTGTATTAAATTGTACTCAATTTAAAGGTAAAATATTACCAGAAATTATTGCATTTATTGTGATTGTTGAGAAACGTGTGAAGAGTTTTTAGTAAGGAAGTCAATGTCAACAAGTTTTGAATATGTTTTCCTTTATTGTCATTGTTTTAATGATGTACCAAGAATGCACTGTCAAAATTATTCAATAAGTGAAATTAGTCAGTAGAAATTCATTCACAAACACATCAACAGATATGAAAAGAGAAAAAGAGCACCTCCACATCTGAGTACCCTTTTAGTTGAATTTCTATTTGTGTGTAGAGTATTTCTGACAGTGTCTGTGACAGGTCTTTAAGTTGAGCTGAGTAATGTTTCATGCACAGCTTTGTGCCTGGAATTTTAATTCTCCACTCAGCCATTTAACGTTTAAATTGTCTGTGCAATAGCTCACCTACAAACACACATTGTGCACTGCATAACACCACAGGGGTTAGCAAGTGAGAGCAGACACGAATTCGTGATGTGTTGCAAGGTCATCTGAAATCAACATTGCATCATAAAGGCTAAAAGTTAAAAGAACATTTCCTGCACCCCAGCAGCCACCATAAGCACAGTTTTCCTGTAGTGAGCTCCGTATTACTTGTGTCATCAAACATATAAGTGCTGATTCAAAATCTCTTTGGGGAGCAGAGGCCTGCTGCAGGCGTCCATAGACTGCGCACCGAGCTTAAAGATTGGGCGAGCACAGTTCTAGAGCTACATATTTGGTTGTTATTTCTGCCTGAGTGACTTTTCCATTGGGAGCTATAAAGGAGAAGTGAACAAGTGGGGCTGACTTTATCTTAAGGATACAGTGGCATCAATATGATGAAAAGAACTCAGAAAAGTGAGAATGGAAGGTCCTGTTATCATCGCACAAGATGCAGAGTTGAGTTAGAGTTCAACCAAATATGGCCAGAGTTTACGGAGTCTTCAAAAGGATTGACGTCGGCAAACTGTGGCTGAGTAAACTTCCAGGGGATGCAATTACTTTGCTGACGAAACCGGTGGATACAAGCTCATAAAAAGCAAGTATGCAGAATCCAGCTCTATTTCATAAAAAGAAAAGAAAACATCCATGAAAAAGATAAGAGAAAAGCATTCCACCCAGAAGAGCAATATGAGAGAGAAAAAGACTAAACAGCAAGTTCTGAAGCTTGGGAATTAGCATTAAGGAACATTAAAATTAAGACTGTTATATAAAGAATGATAATAAAAGCTCCATGATATGAGATTATGCATGTCAACAAAAACAGGTGTGTCAGTGTCAGGGATATTTGGGTTTGTGCTCAAGGCTCTAAGCTAAAAAGTGGGATGAGTTATATTTACAGAGCATCATAAATAAGTCTTTAAAATGGCAATGGAGTCTTGTAGAAAATGATATATTATACTTTCAGCCCTCTGAGCTCATGGTGTAACTGATGATGAACCTACATTTTAGAAATTGTCTCCGTTAATTGAGTGATTGATTGTGGGTGCAGTAACTCGTCTTTGTTCCTATAATCAACTTAGACCAGCATGTTTATCTTCAGTCCAGCTTGTAATTGCTTGGGCTGTATGCAAATGGATATGGCACGAGACTGTAACGTTGCCTGTAATGCCTCTATTAATCTCACATCCCTTGTGATCGTTGTTGGGTGTTAGATGAGACTGATGTGTGAGCTCTGTGCTCTTTCACTGGCTGATGTTTGTTCATTCCTGTTTGTTGCGTCTTGAAAGGCCGATTGTTGGAGCATCGCTTCTGCAGAGAACTAACCAATTAATGCTGTAGTACAGTAACAGCTGTTGAGAACATTCAGGACACAAGCTACTGTATGGCAGCTCAGCGAGGGAAATGCATAGATAAATGCCTCCAAGCTACATATATCCAAAGTACTCTTTTTATTGCAGTGATGTACTCAGGTGATGCACTTGCAGCCTTTACTAACACACTGCTCACCTGAAAGTTTTGCTGCCACTGTGCTAATAACATTTCTATGAGTTCATGTTCCCCAAGTGGAGAGTTGTTATCGTCACTCCCCCCTCCTTGCTGTACCAAACTTGGTGTAACCTTGTTAACATAGTGTTTCATAAGCCAAACCTCCACCCCACCCACCTGCAGCCTCTGAGTGCATCTCCTAGGAGGGAAGTTGTCATAGTCACTCTCTGCTGTAGTGAGCTTGGTGTTTTCTTGTGGAGAGTGATGAGGTTAGAGCCTTGAGGCCAAGTCTGAGAAATTTTGCAGGAGGAAAGAATTCTCTGTCTATAATATTAAAACTTCATTAACATGTGAGTGACAGTGTTCTTAATAATGAACACTACAGTATATTGACATTTATTGAAAGAAAGATATTTTGATACACCTTGGGCCCAAAATAGTTCAGTATATTCAGTGTCAGGTCACTTGGTTTTTCATCAGTAACTCTGCATTGGTTCAGAATCCACACATGCCCTTTTGGCAGTGCAAAGTTCTCATCATCATTTGACAAATACAACAAATTTTGCCCAAGAAATCAGTGTATTCATCATTTTCATGACGACATACATAATCAAAGAAATGCTCAAGAATGATTTGGAAACAACGCAGTGATATACAGTGCTGTGTGTGCAGATTACAGCAACAATAGTGCTGCTCATCTTATCAGTGACTGATTTTCAGCTGTGTTTCTGCCTGCTCTTATCACAACCACAAAAATCATTTATTTTCTCTAGCTTTGCTTTACTTTGTTCTATACAAACAGATTACCTGTCAGAAAACACAAAGTTAATGTTAACTTTTGGAGGATAATGATCTTCTTCTGGTTTCAGAATTGCTTTTCAGATGATAAAAAATTCAAAGCAGGGTTTGTAAGTATTACATGGAATTTATATTACAGAGTGGCAATATATCGTCAATGCAAGATACACTGAATGCACTTTTGCTGACTGTGTATTATTAAAAAGGCCTGTTAAAAAATATAGTTGAGAGTTGTATCTCAAAGGTTCTTGGAAGCAAATTACTGCACCACACTGTATCTAGGTCAAGAGAATTCAAATTAATTCCGCTGTAAACTTTTGAGGAGATTGCAAACAATCCCCTCGGATCTAAATCACCATACATGGGAACAAAAATAGAATAATAGACATGTATGGAGGCGCTGCTAAAACGTCTCTCAGACATTTCTACTCCACAGTAGCTATCCATTTGAAACTAATAATGACCATCATTTCACAAAAAAAAGAAAAAAAGGATTAGGGCTACTTTGATTCTAGCCGGTGGCGACACTGACCTGTGGGAGTAGAGCGAGAGTTATTGTAACTTGTCAACACTGCACAGATGATGACCATTAAAAACTCAGACACCTCTGCCTGTCAAGTTTCTCTTCATTCTTTCCCTAGATGCATTGATGGTGGTGTTGTGCAGAGAGCTTCCCAGAGTAGCAGACATGAGAATGGACAGCTACGACAGGTTTTCCTGCACGGATTTCACCTCATTACTCAGTGGGGCCTTTCTCTTAATTGGGGTTCCCGACACTGTCTGTCCTCGAGACATGAGTTACATGTTTTTGTTTTTTTTTTTCTATTTAATGTTTTGTTTCCCTCTGAATAGCTGCTGTGGCTGTATCCACTACTGTGTTTTGCTCAATGCCATAACGAAACCATCTCGCACAAAACAGGTGCAGCTACAGTAAATGTCACCACAAGTGCATGTAAATTGTGACAGTAGCAAATAATTGCAATAATTACAACATTTGAGTAACACATTAAAGGTCGCAAAAAAACTTATAGTGACAACTAATGATTCTTTCAGTAATTTTGAATAAAAAAAAATAAAGGTCAACCCTGTTATTCATGTCCACAACCTAGCATTGTTCTGTTGTCAGTATTTACTTGTCGTCTAGCAACATAACAGAACACATGATTCACATACATTCACACTCCACTTTCTATGTAGGTGCTAAGTAGGCTAGCATATTTAGGCTACATGTACAGTTGCATGATTACATGTAAATACAGCTTCTGGCGTGTACTCATGACTTTGTGTTTTTATATCTATAATTCAGATTTACAAGGATGAGAATGTGGATCTTTAATGGTATATGGGATGGAGTGGGGGGCAAAAACTACACCTGTATTGTATTTGCAGGCCTGTTCTGTTTGTGCATCTGGTAAATCTTCATTGCAACATGAAGTTTTTGGCATCTCTTAAATGAACTCACGCCATGTACAACACAGACAGGATCACTTGAGCAAGTAAATTAAAGTCCCATTTAGCAGTTTTGATAGACCACGTTTGTCGTTAACCTTCAAGTATAATGGCATTGTCGCTCTTGTAATGGAATCTACCCGTAGCACTGGGAGGAACAAAATCACCTACTGGTGTTGGACACAATATATCCGGAGAACATGATCATTCAAGTGGAACACATGGTCCTGTGTGTGGCTGATGTGAGCAAGTGGCTGGTGGATGTCATCTGTCTTCCACCACATGGATTCGCAAGCACCTGAATTGGTCTATTGCTTGTAACCTTGCTTATAGGCTATGGCTACAGTGCATTTGTGCTGGGTGCATTACTCAAGACAGTCAGTACATGTGAAAACATTTCATTAGGGATACTTTCCTTTTATTGACCATTTTCACTGAGGTAATGAATCCAAACTGGCTTCCTGTGATTATCTGATATACCATGAGAGATCTAATAATTATGTATGATTAGCAAAAAGCAAGTCATTCAAGATTCAAGAAAGTGCGCAGTTAAATGTAATGGTACGTCTGTAGCTAAAATATACTATATACTATACTATCTGTGTAATAATTACGTTTTTAAGGTTGTGTGTAAACAGCAAAAAATTATCACTGGCAAAAATGTATCCAAAGTTTGGTTTTAAATGATGGTTGTATTCAAATTTTGTACAAAATCTATAACTACAAGCTGAATTGTATCTCCAGCTGTCAAATGGCCCAAATCTATTGTACACTTCAAGAAATATTTATGTCTCTTGCAAGAAACTAAAATTGTCTTCCTCATATGACACACAGTAACTTGTGACTCAAACTCACTGACGTACAGAATAATGCCAGATGCTTTAAGAAGACTCTCAAGTGCTGGTGCCATTTGTAAAAGGTTATGAGATATGTCATAGACAGCTGAGCAAGGTGACAGTCTTTTTTTTTACAAGACTGTTTCAAAATAGCAGCAGTACACAGAATAAGACAACACACCAGCAGGATACTCTGAAACACAAGCCAAATTATCTATACATCACTGTGACATAGTCAGTTAGGATTAAATGGATTGTGTATGATGTACTTTTGTGGTCTGAATTCTGACTAGATTTTGTGATTTTAAACTAGAAACTTACTGACATAGAGTTCACCCAGTTGCAGCATGCCCAAGCAGAGTTAAACCACCTGATGCAGTTGCAGAGAGAATGGGCACATGGGAAGCAGAGGCTTTGCTTTAGGATACACAGTGGGAAAGATCAAATGAAAAGACTGCAGGGACTTATGGAGCACAGGGTGAGGAAGCTCAAAGAGGAACTCAAAATAAGCTTCAAGACCATCGCTTTGCTTTGAGTCCCAGAGTCTCCTCGCTCAAGAAAAATATCCATTTCCTGAAAAGCAGGTGGAAAATATCCATCAGCTGAGAGATCAAGAGAACAAGTGCTGACAACAAGACTGTACAGAGGACACACCAACTATTTGAGAAAATTGAGCAGATTCACAAGATGATATTAGAGAACCAGACAAAATTTAATGTTCTGCAGGAGATGTTCACACAGGAGCTGAAAGAAAGAAAAGAGCTGTGAGAAGAGAGTTGAGCAAGTTGAGAAAGAGAAGGAAGACCTTGCTGACAAACTACACAGCTCTGAAACAAGAGTCATTAGGCTGAAGAATGAAAACAAAGACTTATAGACAACAGTTATGAAACAAGAATAAAAGTATTGGAGGAACAACAGAAAGATCTGTCTCTGAAAAAGAAACAATATCATATTTCTGCATGACTCTGAGTAAATATTTACAGGATAATAACAACTATAAGACATTGTGGTGGTTATAAAGTAGAAGTGTTGCAATGTGTAATCAAATATTGAGTTTTAACAATCATTGAAGGTTCAGGAGGTACATTTACTCAAGGACTGCATTTAAGTCCAAGAGTCCTTTCTTTTCATGCCATTTCTGTTTCTATTTGAATTTCTAGAGAAATTGTACTCTTCACTATATTTATCTACTACAGTTACTTTGAAATGTAACTTCAAAGAAGCCATGGTTTACTGTAAACTGCTCAAGATCTAAAGCACCTCA
>JBCAUF010000476.1:1782560-1816851 GCA_038406115.1 Haemulon aurolineatum
AAATATATCCACAGGTTGTGTTGTTAAAACAGAGTTAAAGAGAAACAATAGAAGCACAGAACTAATACTCAATAAATTCTATGTGTCCTAACCTTAACTTTGGAGAAATCCTGTAATATGTGATTTTCCATGCCCTTCATGATAATGTCCACAGAGGTTTGAATGTCAGAGCTTTGCCCCTGGCCTCAATGTCTTCATTTGCATTCTTGTGCCTCGCCATCTGCATCACTGATTGGACGGGACAGAAAATCGTCCTTAAAGGTCAACATCTGGTGAAAAAAAAAAAAACTGTCAAAATTATTCATTTTGGAATCTAATTGGAGACAAACTATGATGTTTTGGGCAAACTATACTTTGTATCTTTTTTTCCAGCATATGAATACTGACCAATTCAATTTTATTCTTCTAAATAGTAGTTTAAAGGGTATAATTTAATGCTATCAAGTACCCATCTGCTCATCAGCTGTCATTGATAATGTTGGCTGTTTTCACTCACATACTGTATGGCCCTCCCACTCCTGCCCTCTTCACTGACAGAGAGAATACAGTTTGCTGGGTTGCAGAACAGGTCCCTGATGTCTTTATCTTAACACTAATTCACCGCGTCCTTCACGTTCTACATCCTTTCTTACTGCGGGCTGTTTGTTATTCTACTCATGTAAGTCTCTCTTCATCTGTTTCTGCCTTTCTCTTCCCGAAGCCTGGTCTGACCCCCAACACCCCACCCCACCCCAGTCTGCCCCCCTTGTCTCTGCCTTCTTTGTCCCAAGGTCTCATTTCTGAGCCAAGGTGGAAGTCATAATGAAGCCATCACCATTTGAATGAATGTCTTTATAATCTCTAATTTGATATGTGCAAAAAAAATCTCATGGGTTCTTGAGGGACTGTGGTTCAATTTATATTGTACTTGGTGTGGGAACTGATGTGATGTAAGGAAGCAAAGAAAGGCCATAATTATTAGATTTTTTGTTTTTTGTTTTTTTAAATTAAATTAAGGCTTTATTTCCTTAGCAAATTTGTAATTCCTAAAAAAGAACAAAACAGCTTATATGTACTGTGTATTTTTTTGTTCTTCCTCTTCTTTTTAATAGTACCATTGTTAATATGACAGAGGAGAGTTTTCACCATACATATTATTGTTGTTTTCTTAATGTTGTACATTTTACACTTGATGATTTTATTTGATGTTCCCTTCTTTAAAGTGTCCTTGAGTGGCTTGAAAAGCGCTTTTTGAATAATTAATTACTATAGTAATTATTATTACTAGGCCTACATATTAGATTACAAATTTAGTGGTAATGAAATGTAAATATTCAACTGTAGAGTTGCACTGTCAGTCCTCCTCAGTGTATATTTTGGACATAATTTTAAACAAAACAACTCTAAGGTATTTATATCAAGATGAACATATTTTTAAAACCGTGGGGCTATATTCAGTAAAGATTCACGTTCTTTTGGCCTTATTTTGCTTCTACTGTTTCCTTTCTTTGAGGCAGAGCATAAACTCAAGAGATACTTCATTTTAGGTCAATGCTTTTTATGTAAGGGCTGACTTAAACTCCGTATTTCATATAAAACACACAAGACAAGGCCATTTTATTACACCCTGAGTTTCAGGCTTTTGGAATTGAAGGTTCTGAGAGATTATATTTCTATGTACTTTAGAGAAAGTCATTTTTCCATCTTGTTATGTCCAACTACATACTACAAATCTGTATGTGTTTTTGACTAATTTGTATGGTGCTTAGCTAATAACCATAATGTACACCCATTGTAGAAAGCCTGACACAATACCAAACAGATAGAGGGGGAGTGCTGCACCTTCTATATTTTTTTGTTCCATTAGTTCACTACGAAGTGCAAATGTGACTTGGCATACAAAAACAAATTTACATACATTCACACCTAGAAGCTGGTCACAGTCTGATCTGTGGGCAACCTAGCAGCATCACCAGAGCATGTAAGGGTTAATGGCCTTGCTCTGACTGCAGCACTGGTCATGTGGCAGGGGGAAGTGCTAAACTTCAACTTTTAATTCAGCGCTTTTCTAAACTTTAGGTACTCACTGCCTCTGTAGCACCACTAGCTATATAATCATACAAGCCTGAGCTTTCCTCCACATTGGGGTGCTAAAGTATTCCTCCAATTCCACGTTTGAAAAGTGAAAGCTTTGAGTGTACAGCAGGCGTCCTCAGGATGCCTCCTCAGCTCCAGCAAAGATGTCTGTACAGGGCACACAGCTGGTGCAGTGGAAAAACAATCGCTCACCACCGCAGGGAACAGGGTTTAGTTCCAGGCGGCAGTACCCCCAGCTTGGTAATGAATAATGAGTGAATGAGCACCAAAATTGCACTGCCCACCTGATTTGCATAAACAGAAGCTCAGATGTACCATTATACCCACTTCGGCACAAGTGGGTCTGTTCAAAGATTGGCAAGGGAATTACAGAAAAGGTGCAAGCCAATTTTATGGTACTATGAAGCATGTAAAATGAACCTGTGTGCTTGTGATACCACCGACTTTGTGATGGCATGAAGATGGAGATCAATGTGTGAAAGTTCATATCATATCGTGTAATATTTTGCCCTGTATTTCCTTTGATTAATGGAGAAATGTATGAAAATTACATAGACTTGCACTTTGCCATTAAGTTAAAGTATCACACTTTGGTTCAAACTGAAATTCTCAACTTTTCAGTTTTTGCGCGGATTACCATGATTCTTTTTGCACTGATGGCTATGGTCACCAGACAATGAATTCAATTGATTTTCATGATCTTGACCTGACTGTTTCTCACGCACCACCATGAGAACTTACGGCTCATGTTCATGTTCATGGACATGTTAAAATCTGGCACAGCTACCATCAGGTCAAATAGCATGATACTTTGGTTTTCTGACCAAATTCTTGCTCACTGTATTCATGTGCAAATGTTAGCAGGGTAATATTCAACCAAATAACTGTATTCAATCACCACTGTCAACCTTGCTGCCTGTTCACACGTATTCTTTGTGAGTGCACAGCTTTTTTTTGCTCAACATTTCCAAAAATGTGAGTAAAAGCACTGTCATATCTGCAGAATTCCCACGGAAGGTCAGGCGAGATGTTCTGCAAAATGGTATGTATCAGGCATGATCATGTTCTCCTGAAAACCAACTGGCAAAGAGAATCTGTAATGAATCCATCTAAAATGACCTTGTAGCCTGCCGCCAGGAACTGATGTTTTAAACATCTAGACCCTAACTGACAGCGGCCTGCTTTGTTTGAAGTTCTCTCACCTGCTGCTAAAACAACCATCTGTGCAGCTCATCGCTGTAGGGCACACTCCTGGCTGGCTGACAAAGTGGTTTCAGTGTGTCGAACAAAAATGTAGAATCACTTGCATGTCCACTGGAACTGATTTCATGTCCACGCAGGTGTGAAATGGTAAGATGATTTCACATACATCTTATACCATAGCCTTGGGCTTCAGATTACTACTGTTGGAGCTAATTGAATTGCATGCATTTGGGCTAGTGGGAAAATATATTAGTGCCAAAAGCAACATTATTATCTATGAGGAATTACAAGGAAATATTTGTTTTCAAAAATGCACAGTTTTAATGAAAATCAGCACAAGTAAAGGGCTTGAAGTACTTTTTTTTTGGTATCCAAACATATCATTTCAACAGCGAATGGGTTGGAGAGGGATCCATGCATTGTTGCCAAGATAAATGTACAGTTTCAGTAGGTGGACTAGTGAATCATGTTGTCTCTTCTCGTAGCAGCAGAATCTGTGCCTGCTGTTCTATGATGTCCTCTTCCTTTTTTTCTCCAGAGGACGGTGAAATTCCTGTCACTTTGTGTAACAATGTGCAACTTACTTAAAATATTCATGCTAATAATAAGTGTCCCGATAAGCTATGTCAGCAAGCAAGCATGCATAATTCCAGGGTCCTAGAGCCGGCACATCAATCAACTGTAATGCAGCCATTATGTTCTTCTTGTAGCCAAATAGTCAGACATTAGCTAGTTAAGTATCTCTCTTTTGTATGTTGTGTCTGTGTTTTTCTGTACATTCAGTGGCTCATCAGGACATACTGTACAGCTGGGATGGGCAAAGATCTTCCACATTAACCGAATGTCTCACAATGGCCTCATGTTTTGATTTGACACAATAAGGATTATCTATTGTATGCATTTTCTCTATACTGCACAGACACATGTGCACAGGCAGCACAGAGACACACAAGAAGAAGGGAAGATGATCCATTAAGCTGCATATACATTATTCAGACGCAAGTGTTGTGGATAAGCTCAGGACTACAGTCACTGTCTTTTCTCTCACTGAGTCATTATCTCAATTCAATAGGTGCTGAGTACGTAGAAAACAAAGCATTAGCACAGTCTCAAAATACACAGCTATACTGATAAAAGAAGATTTTAGAGAAGTGCAATAAAAAAGACATCAAACACACTGACAATGAAGGACGAAGAGAAATAAGAATGTAATTTGCCTTGAGAAGTGTCTTCATTCTGTATAAATGTGCTTATGGCTTGAAAAAAACACAAAACTTATCCTCAGACTTTTAAGACTCCTGCTGTCTGGTGAGAGCAAAGGTGTTTTGACAGATGTCAAATGGGAGTATGATTAAAAGTCTAATGTACAGCATTTTACATTTTTTGTCTAAAACCAGCAGCACAATTTTGCACAAGCTCCGCATAGCTGTATATAATATCAATATGATATTTTTAAAATATATCTGAAAAAACGGAAAATACGTATATCATTGCATGTGCTTACAATTTTATGGTATCATAAAGCATATAATATACTTTTATAAATGCTTTACAGGGGCATTGACCTTTTGAATTTATGACTAACTATTTTGTTACTGTATGTGCCTTGAAGGCTTTACCACTTGTTCACTAGGCTCAACAAGAGCATTTACAGTACTATTATCACCAAAGCCAGCACTTAGTGAATTTTATTTATTTTTACTTTTTTTACCTCTCCTGATCAATCACTAATAGTAGATTACCCTTGAATGGATGAGTAACTAATCAAATCAAAGTAACTAATTCAAATGATGCCCAAACCAGGCTTGACCATGTCATTAACTTGATTAGCAATAAGTCTAATGCAGTGTTTTCTAAACTATGGGTCACAGGTCATTTATGTATATCTATATTTTTCTCAGTCTTTTTACTCTTATTTCCCAACATTCAAAATGGTAATCTTTACACAGCCCCTGCTTATATTAGCAATTCTGTGTTACCTGGACATTTTTTCTCTTCCTCACATGTGGCTGTCATTCTCTTTGGTGCCTGATTGACGTTTTCTCACTACCTGGCTGTGAAGTAAGTGATGGTGATGCACTGTCAGAGTGAGTCAGATTCAGGCCCTCCTCTACCCGTGGAGCCATTGGTGGGCATAGGTGGGTGTGCTGTTTTCCGCTCAGCAGGTGCCAGCTATAAATGTGGCGGTTAATTCATTGTTAATAAAACCATGACCCTAAAGCTCTTACACAACCTGCTTGCAACAGCTTTTCAGTGCTATGGAGGACGCAGAATCCACAGTGTTTGTACAGTTGTTTAACAGAAGATCCACAGTAGAGGAGGTATCAAACAAGCATACATTTGTCAAGCAGCTTGTACATAGCAGCAGAGACCATCTGGTCAGAGGGAAATAGCACATCCACCTACACCAATCCATGGCTACATGAGTGGGATGTGGAGGGTCAGATACTGATAGTGCAACATCACATACTTCCCAGCTGGTTCGTGATGGGATCTTAGACAAAATGTCAGTCAGGCTCCAAGGGGATTGACAGACACACAATGCATGTGAAGGAGAACAAACGGAGCCAATCTCTTAGTCTGTGGTGGAAGAAGCACTCAGATCATTAATGAATGTATTGAATAAATGTAGCAATAGCAGAGTGTAAAAATACTTGTACAAGTAGAAGTTCTGCAATCAAAATTCTATTTCTGTGACAGTGCAAAAGTATTAGCATCAAAATATACTTTCAGTACAAAAAGTACTCATTATGCAGAATAGCCTATCTTAGAATAATAAATATTATATGATTAGATTCTAATTATTAATTATCTATATATATAAGCATCACTGCATTACCAGGTAGCTGGTGAAAGCGGGATTAATTTAGTTTCTTTATTTATTTATCACTATAGGTTACTTAATCCACAATAATACACTATTATCTGATTTATATTTTGTATTGATAATCTGAAACTACAAAGTAGACTAACATTACATAAAATGACAATATCAATGTATCAGTTCAAGTACCACAAAAGTGTACTTAAGTACAGCACTTGAGTATATGTACTAGTTGATAAACAATTTATACAATTGTGTATGCTGTCAAATGAATCGTTCAACATATCAATCATCAGACACGGTTCAAAAGACTCATCCTTCCTCAAATGAAGCTCAACAGACAGCTGCAAACTGTAAAATCCGATAAAACACTTGCACACTACTGCTGAAGCAGGGACTGGAAGATCATATTGATATCTTTATTGGTTGCATTATTACCTGTGCTTCACCTAGTAATTTACTGCAGGTAAATAATCATAGAGTGGCTCCACGAGTTAACAGCTCATCTTATTGGATTTCTATTCATCCAAAATGAGTTTGGTCTTCTTTTTTCAGGAAAATCTACAGGAGATAGACAGAGCAAACAAACTGCAGGCTGGAATAGCATAGCAAGAGGAGTGTGAAGATAGCATTTAATGGGTTAATATGTTGCGTAGAAATGACAAATGTTGGCCCATGTTGTATCCTTCGAGGAATATTTCATCCAAACCCATGTTTTTCTGATCAAATACTCACCTCCTGTAGACTTCACAGCAGTTACAACAGTGACCCATTTCCACAAAGAGAAAAACGTAGAGGCAGCGACAAAAACAACTTCTCTTCTGTCCTTCCTTAAAATCCATATGTTCATATTTTTACGAAAATGCCGGCTGGCTGTTTGATATTTAAATTTGTCTCATGCAGCTATGCTTCTTTATAGTTGTTGCAAGGCATTGATCATGTAAGTCATGTAAATGGATCCCTATTAAAAGTCATACAGTATGGCCACAATGAATCCAAGCTAAGCATACTGCGGAAGAGTTGCAAACTTTTTAAGGCCACCCTTTAAGCCTATGGGGGGGGTGAGCGTTTGATACTTTTTTTGCATGGAGGGCAAAATGTAGGCAACAGAAGTCAAAGTGATGCTGTGAATGCCTTTGAGCGTTACTGATACCAGCACACCCAGAGCTGAAACAAACTGGCTCTGTCAGCACTAAAGACACATGAAAACAGTTTTGAAAAAAAAAAAAAAAATGACATGGTCTTTAATGCAAAAGTTTTGATAGAATCACATGTAATGAAATGTGTGTACCCTCAAGGAAAGGCAAGTTTATTTATAAAGAACATTGCACACAGATTGCAAGATGTGCTTTACACCATGTACTAAAAATTATAAAAAATAAAATAAAAATAAAATAGAATATAAATAAGAGCATAAAAACATTAAAATCTTTTTTTTTTTAGATGAAGCTTTTGAAAAACATGCTGAAATGTTAAGGACAGAGATATAGATACAATTACTGCAAACAAAACATTAAAATAATTTAAATCAAAAGCAGAAAGAGTAGGAAAACCAGAAACCCGGATGCCCCTAAACACATCAGCTGTCTCATTATGCCTCCAAACTTAAGGTGAACATTGTCTATTTTCAGTATTGTGTCAGTTTAGACACCAGTTTGAAGGATATGGACATTTGATCTTTGCTTGTTGGTGTACCTCAATTTAAACAATATGTAATTCAATTTTAAACATGACAGAGAGCAAGATCAAGCTTTCATAATTGTGCATTATGTCATCAAGAAAAGCTTTTAGCAGCACTTTAATTTAATATGACAAGAAAGGGACACTTGATCCCCCTCTTGCCCCCCGTGGCCTTTGCCCTCTGTGTCAAGTTTAAAAAGTCAAACTCCTCTTAGGTCGTTAAACATTCTGCTGCGTCATTGGTAGGTCCTGACCCACGATCAAACCTGCTCCTCCCTCCTATCCTGCAATTAGACAGATTAGGACAGACCTTTGGCGAAGTGTCCTTGCAGGAAGACAGGGGGTATGATGAGGCTGTGGGGGAGGGTTCATTCAAAGACGACTCTTTAACTCATTAATTTTACAGTCAGTCTATAAAAATTTTGAGCATTTAAGGCTACAAAATATGTTTTCTGACTTATCTTGTGGTATCCACCCATGAAAGGGTTTGAGATTTGAAATTTCATTTCTGGTGCTCAAAGCATCCAAGTCATCAAAAATTAAATAGCAACATGACTTTCCCTGAGACAATTTTTCAGTCAATTTGAGATATATAGATATATACTGTACCAATCCCAAAAAAATCCTGAAAACTATTTTCACGATTTCTCAAGCAACCAGCATTTTCTCTGGTAAGACACATACCACTGTGTTTATTTCTTCTTCTGATTTGCAAGGAAATTATGTTTGCCACTGTTGTAACCTACCGGGTTGGTGGAGGTCCCAGCAGCAGACATCTTAAAACATTAGTAAATAAAACTGCATGGCTGGATACCACTTGGGGTAAGCGGGGAAAAATATTTTTATACGAGTAATTGGACATATTGGGAAATACACTCACTTACTTTCTTGCTGCGAGTATTTATGATAAAAAAAAAACTGTCTATTTCCCAACTCTGAAGATAGAATCAGGAGGCGTTAGGTTAGCAGGGGCAAAACATAAACAAACAAGATACGATGTCTTAATTAGGGAGACTTAAAGAGTATTAAAAGGTGTACTCCCCCTTAACTAAGCTATATGGCCTCCTGGGTCAGGCTTCTTTACTTAGCATACATTTATGGGAACTCTTAGGAGTGCAGCGTGTCTCCCAAAATACCAAACTATTACTGCAGATTTGAGATTTGGGTGAACTAACACTTAATCCCACACAGCTGCTCTTTATCAACCAGCTTTATATCTGGGATTTATTACAGAAAATACGTCAGGATGAAACAGCTTTGACAGAGTTCACCAGGGCAAAAAATGCACACGCAAACATGTGCGCTGGATCAGACGTGTTCTTGTTCGTATTATGTTTCATAAGGAAAAGTCTTCATGACTTTACACACAATATAGTCGTCACTGTTTTATATTTTTGGAATGGGGTGGTTGGCTTTGGAGACCTGACTGGAAAAAGTGATTTTACTGGACATCCTATTAAAGTCAGAGTCTGCCTCCTCACTACATACACAAGGTTTGAATTGTGTACATAATTGCACAGATTCCTGGGAAATTAACAGCACTTTTAAGCTTCTAAAGAGAATAATCTGTTTTTCATGACAAGTTAACAGTTTTCCACACTTGACGGTCTAACTCGCATTTAATCAGTGGTTCATTGCAAGTTGTTAAATTGGAGTTGATGAGAATAGAAGACTATATATCCAATGGATTCGTTCTGGTGTTATGCTTTTAGTTTTTTGTTTTCTGTATAAGTGTGGGATCCAACATCTAGCGTTTTTATTCCACTGTGATCTGAGAGGAATGCAATTAATCCTGCATCGATCAGCCCTTCATTTAGCCAAGGCTAGGTAGTTTGTATTATTTGTGCTTTGCCATGTTCTCATTCATGCGCTCAATTCATTTTTGATCAATATGCTATTAAAGGCCTTGCTCCTGGGGCACGGCCGGTTTTCTTTTGGAGGTTGAGTGGCTCCAGTGCGGGCGCATAAATGTTTTGTAAAGGCCCTCCCTCGGGTGTCAGGATGACTGACATGAGGGTTAAAAGAAAATTAGTTTGCATCCAGGTAAGCAAGCGTGATGTAAAGCACCGGGTGTCAAGTTGAAATTATTGATCCCTGTTATGGCTGTCGCTTGTTGGCCTTTGGCTGGTGGGAGGTGAAAAATTAGTCACCCTGAGGTGAAAGTAGTCTGTTTCAGGGTAGAGCGATGGACTGAGATCAGTGCTAAGTGAAATGCTGTGAATCAGAAACAAATTACACACTCTCTTTTTGTTTCTTCACAAGGGCCTATCATTGATCCCTAAATTAAGTGCTCAAATGTGGGTGGAATAAGTAAAAGACTATTAAAAATTAATCTGAGTACACTTCCTCATTTCCTATCAATATGTTTTATGCTAATAATAATTCCCTCTCCAGCCAAACCGTTCAGACCAGGCTGCACTTAAAATAGAACCTCCTTTTCAAATTATACACATCTACTCAATTTCAGCTCTAATATTACAATAATAATAAATTAGTAATAGTACCATTTATCAACCATTTACATTAGTGTTGATGAATTATTAAAATCTTGTGAATAAGTTTCCAAAAGGAACATGTAATACCAGTTGAAGATGATTTATTTTCATTCACGGGGCACTATGATTCTATCAGGGGCCAATGTTAAGAAGCAATGGGATTGTTGTAAAGATAATGCAATAGTTAATTTATCTCTGAGGGGAACGGCATCTCTTGGATGAGGGCAAGAGTGCAGGTCACCAGCAGCACAGGGCTTTGTCCACCAAGGTATTTCCAGATGAGACACTTTAGTTGCTATGATACAGGTTGACCATGGGAGTAAGATAGTATTTGTTGATAACAAACTATCTGTGACTGAGGGTAAAAATGTCGGCACCAAGCCAAGGTTGTTGTGGCCCTTACTTTGGATGAAGCGAAGACTGAACATGACAGAGGACGGACCCACAAGTTCATGTGATTTTGACCAAATATGCCAGTGAGTAACATTACCTTCATGTGGTTCACGTTGAAAGAATCAAGTTTATTAATCTGTATACTTTATTGTTAAAATAATATGATTCAAATAATATTCCCTCACACGACTGTTTAAAAAGTGACAAAAGTTGAAAATTTTTCAACTCTCTGCTACCAGAAAACATTCAGTATTTAGCACTCTGTGCTATAAAGACATTCAGCGCCTCTTCACGCTGCTGGCGTTTGTAGCAGAGTGTGAATTTCCAATCCATTGCAAACAACTGAAAAAAAATGCTGGTCTCAAGAAAAAAACTCTTTGGTGGACACAGCCCCTAATTCTGAAACAGGGATAATTCTATCCCAGATGCCAGTTCTGCAAGCAGAATAGGGAAAGATTATGGAGTATCTCAATTCATTTGAAAAAATGGAAATGATAATTAAATGACATATATATATACATAATATGTATATGCACATATTAAGTTGGCGATTGTAGTACACCTGAACTCAACATGTTGCAATTGAGAGACGTAGCAAGAAAACAGACTTTGAAACAGTAAGCTAAAAGTATCGCTAAATAGTTGCTTCTTCAAATCTATGCAAAAAAATAAACTACTAAACAACATCCAATTTTAAATCAGTTCAAATGAATACAATGGGAACGTGACGGGTGATGATTTCACCTTTGAGAGGCAATTTGGGTAAATCCCACGGAAAAGGCTGAAAATCACTGACCCACAGTACTGCTCAGCGTGTTTCACTGTGTGCACATATCAAACATACGGCCCAGATTTTATGCCTGCTGCTTGTTTTTTGTGCATATGTGTGTATCTCTCACCACAAGCTATGACTCATAAAACAAGTCTGAATATGTAATTTGGCTGTAAAGAGTCATTAAGCCATGTTGGATTGGCATATATGTCCACTAAGCTCCGTTTCACAGCCATCACTCTGTGTGCACATTTGGGATTTTATGGTGTCCATTATTTCGGAGATTGCTTATTTAAGACTGCCTGTAAATGAATAATAGAGCACTGATTTTTATGATTTCTCCACTGTATGATGTCATGCAATCTGGTTCATCTCTCTCGCCCGCCTCCCTCTCTGCACCCCCTGCTGGAAAAGGCTGTGAAATATACATATTTCTTCAGCATTTGAGCTACAACACCAATCAAGAATTCATCACTTACTTGAATGAAGGACTGAATCTTCAGATAGCATGTTCTCTGAAGTCAGTCTAGTCAAACCATCTTTCTTTACAGTCCCCTACATTTGCCCTACCATCAAACAGAGCAAAAGAGTCTGTCTCATCACTTTGGGGAATTACAGGTTTTTCGCAGCACTCCTGTGGTCGGCGGGTAAATTTTTCAGGGGACACAGTGAATGTGATTGAGGTGTCAGCAGCTGGCATCTTTGGATTACAAAGATTGTGGGAGCAGCAGGTGGTGCCACAGCCGGTAATGGAAGTCTCATTTTCCTTGATGTAGAAAGGCGAGACCCCACTGCCTGATAGCCCTCAGCTTGAAAAGGCCGGCTCTGCTGGTTGGGGACTCTGCAAGTAATAGAAATATTCTGTCACCAAAACGAGGACATTTCTAATTTAAACCAGAGTTGCATATTCACAAATTTTAAAATTACCCTTTTAACTATGAGAGAACATATTACTCAATATTGTACTCCTATGGTAGGATTTGTGGACATGCCCTGACAATAACAAATGACTTCTGAGTTTGTGAGATATGGTTTTGTTCAGATTTATGTGAAAGTGCTCTGCAAGCAAAAAAAGACCATTATATGCAGAGTTTTGAGTTTTGCTCTTTCTGACACAATGAGGCATTGGCAATTTTCTCTTTAAATCCTTGATGCAGTATCTGTGGTCTATTAATAAATTTTCTATTTATTTGGAGTCCACCAAGATAGCGGCTACTCTTTCTGCGGTCCACAGAAGTATGTATTACATCATAAATTATAATGTAGTTAAAAATCCAAGACAAAATATGACAAACTATTAAAAAATGTTTAAAAAGAGAAATAAACTACAAAATCCCCAAAAAACAACAACAGTAAAAGTACCAATAACAAAAATAATGACAATCAACACTAAAAGAAGTTCATTCTCTTGGTCTGTCATGGTTCTGAGTTGGTTATGTGAAGCTAAAATTCATTTTCAAATTTCAATTTCAGTCTCTTGTTGCAGCTTTACATAAACCTGCAATCTAGCTAAAAACATCATTGTTCCCTTACATCACGTTCACATCGGCATCCTATGCATAAAAACATGTGACACCGACCGACACACACATTCCAGCGCATGATTGACACTTGCATCAACCCACACTCTCTCTCTCTGTCTCTCTCTGTCTCTCTCTCTCTCTCTCACATACACACACACACGCACTCTATGCCCTGCCAGTGAAGTTATGATATGACGGACATCAAAGGAAACACAACTGCTGCACTGAAAAGAGATCTCTTTTATTTCCTAATGCTGCTTCAATCCAAAATGGAAAAACATTGCCAATATGGTGGCAGAGTGAAATCAGTGCTTTGCAAAACACAAAAAAATGCACTAATCTAACAACACACATATAGCAATTTGTCAAGCGATGTGAAGACAGAAATAAAGCAAATTGAGAAACACTTTCATCTTGACGTTGGCAGTGCTGAGCAGTCGACGTTCACAGTACAGTCGGTGCCACAGTAGGCGTGTGTGCAGCACGAGCAAAGCCTTTTTCTCAGAGTGCCGTAAGTTGTGCGTGAACGATCACACCATACACCCGCTGTGCAGTTGTTTGGACTGTGTTGCATGAGATGTTTCAAGAAATCTGATGGTAATTGTGTGCTGTTTCTTCTCACCATACTAATTATATCTGTAACTGAGAATTATTTTCAATAAACCTTTCAGCATTGTTAACTTTCCCCCAAAAGGCAGGGCTGCTCGACAACTACAGCTTGATATTAGTTAGATATTAGTTCATGTGGAAAAATAATAGATTATCTAGGCGTATGTTGTAAATATGTGAATATGTAAGAGCGACTTCAGTGCTGCCAGACATATGTTATATGTTGTGTGTTTTTTCCCACGTTAAGTGGTAAGTGTTTGTATCTGTGTGTGTTTCCTGGCTGCTCTCTTTTTGCCCATTACACAAAGTGCCTCACTCAGACATGCCCTAAAGCAAATGGGATGAAATGTGCTAAAACTGAATACAACTATGGAAAAGGAACAAGAAAACTGCTGTTTCTCACCTCTCCATCTGGCTCTTAATTTAACTTAACTGAAGCAGCAGGATGAGAAACTCAATTGTCCCACCAGTTCTCAAGCTGTTGAGTGGGCAAGAAAAGAGCACAGCACAACCACTTAATTGTAGACCATGAGTCTCTTGTTTGCAGCTGTGTTTATGTATTAATTTTGGTCACAATGATAATGTTAATGTAGTACTTGGTTGTCATAGTTTTTTTGTTTTGTTTTTTACAGTTTTTGTTTTGGTCTCTGATCCTACAGCAAACATGCATGTTTTAAAGGGATAGTTTGAGTTTTTTTAAATGGAGTTCTGTGAGGTATTCATACATTGTCTCTCTGAACTGGAGGGGTACTGACTGCCGTCTACTAATAGGTAATACTCTGGTTTACGGCTTCAAAAACAGCTGAATTATCCCTTTATTAGATTACTTTTTAAAATGTATGAGATAATTCTGTATTTAGTCAATACATTAACAACCATTCCTACAGTAAGCATCTAGTGTGAAAGGTACCTTTGATACGAGGCCATATGTGTAAAGGCATGGTAATCCATTTTGACACAACAATATATCAACAAAGGGAATTCCACTTTTTACGTTATTATAACAGACTTAATACTCTTCTACATCATCTTGTCAATTATTGTCTTTGTCATGCGTTAAAGCCTGTTTAAATTCTTTCAAAGTGCTTTCTCTGTGAGGTGTTCAGATGATTTTTCCTTCCCCCTGTGAGTTTGCCTGTGAGCAGGCGTGTGTGTGTGTGTGTGAGAGAGTGTTTGTGTGCAGCATGTCTGTGAGAATGAGTACACAGGCTTGAGTTTTCACACTAGAGGTGCCAATTAGCTCTTGGAGATGGCAAGAGAGCAAAAGTTGGCTCAGCAGTAACGAGCTGCTCCGGCAGAACCCCTCTGCCACCTTCTCACTTTGTCTCACGCTATTTTCTTTCCTCCTCCCCTGTTAGAATCTGCCCGTTATTCTATCATACTTGTCCTTGCTCTATTCCTGCCAGCCCATTGCTTATTTCCTCTGTCATTTTTTAGTATTGCCCACTGTTTCCACTCCTTCCCCCTTTTGCTTCTGCTCTTTGTCATTTTGTGTGGGAACCCAGCTGTCTTATTATAGCACTCTGCTTCCAGCAGACTTCTGCCTTCTTTTTATTCCTCTGTACTTTACCCTCTCTGCTCTGTCTCACCCTTATCCACTCATTCAGCATCTTTCCCTTTTATGTTCTTGTCTCATCCTTCCACATGCTGCTTTCCTGTTTACGTCTAAACTATTTCAGCCAGTGAGTCAAACACTCAGAAACTCTCTTTTAATTCTGTCATTATTATGGTAACCAAAGATCAAGTGTCTTGTTTTTTGCAAGTGATGCCCCTCCTATATGTGCTCTCAATAAATCTTCTCTTTAAAAGAAATCTTCATCTTATGTAATGAATTCATCCGCATGGACAGTCATAAGGGGACATCTGTGCACAGTCTTTATTTGGGATTGAACTGACCTTTGAGCAATGACTTTCACTTCCATCTCATTTTATGACTTATACTGTATTAATTTTCTGACATTCTTAGCTTTGTCACTTCATGGCTGGCTGAGTGTCTTGGTAAGATTTCCACCTGGGCGACTGTCCAGTAAATCAATCAGAGTCCTCCAAATGTGGCATATCTTGTCTCCCAGAACCAGTCCCAGAATTGAAAACAAATTGACGTCCTTGGGAGCTACTTGGCCAACAAAACGGACACATGGAGACAGAGGAGCCTGCTGGTGAGGTGCTCTAGCTGATTCTGAAAGTAAGGTGCTCTTTGATGATTCTTTGATGTGTGATCGCGACCCGAGCAGGAGTCGAAGGTGCAGGACCTTATGGCATGCTCGGACTACGCAGTGAAACAAAAGAAAACTGAGAAGTTGGTGGTCAGCGATGTGCTTTACTGCACCTGCAACCACAACCACAGGGATCTGGTGTACACCTTTAGAAGCTGAACCACTCAAGGTCAAAAAACTTTTCTGGGATTCAATGGTATTTTTTAACGCTGAATCACTGACATATTTGAATGCATTTCCTATCTCTTCTATTGTTACTGTAATTACTTTATATTACTGCTGTGTATTTGCAGTCATGAAATGTTAAAACTCTGGTTCACTCATGTGAAATTACCTAATAGTGTATAAATGAAGCTTATTATTATTTATTATTACTGATAATTATCTTGTCTGGGTGATTTTCAGTATACCTTAAATACATTTTGCATGTATTGAGCATTTAGTTGTAATATGTGCTGTCAAGACTTGTGTATAATTTCCATTGCTCCTGCAGAGACCCTCATGAGCATACAGAGCATGTCTTTACATTGGAGTTATTTCAAGGAATTGGTCACACTGTCAAGATTATTGTAATAAGAGAGCCATACAAATGAGTAAGAATAAGGTGCTTTCCTCTCAGTTCATTAAAATATCCATAGCCATCATCAGAAGGATCTCTTAGACTGTGTCCAATCTTCTGAGTTATCCTTCCCACCAGACAGTGGAGCCATTTTCAGATTCACACAGTCCAATCATTCAAAGGATAACCTTCCTGAGGTCCAGCAAAGATGTGAGAGAATTTTTACTTGAGCAAATCTCCTTTTCATCACTATTTCCTTGTGGTTAATTATTAGTTTAAACATCCCCCTCCAGACAAAGATGTGATCATCTCATCCATCTCATCATCAAATCCAGAGTCCTTGAATAAGCACATATTTTTCATAAAATTCAGGTTTCAAGTTTCCACATCACACCTGAGCATAGTGTTTATTCTTTTTTAAGTTGTGATCACATAAAATGCAATTATGGTGCTATCAGCATCCGCAATCAATTTCTTTGGGAAGTTGCCCTTTAGTGTGAGCAAAATGTAATTTTAACCAAGAAAAAGGCATTGTAGGTGACACATCTTTTTTTAACCACGTCACCTGACTTAATTTGCTCTTTTCATAATTCCTAAAGACCACTTGACACCACCACCAACATACACATCAATCCATCTAACCTCCTGAAACAATCAACCAGTGATGTAATTTTTCTGGGCATAGCTCAATTTACAGTACATAACCCCAACCACACCTAAGATGAGCAATTTCAATAATTTCATCAGCCAAAAGTATGATTACCTATTTATGTTAATGTGTCACATTTTAACATAATTTGAGAGAATGAGATTTTCCCTATCTTGCCTGCAGACAGCAGAATTGTGGGATGCGTGTCATTCACCTGGGTTAGTCAATACATTTCAAAAAATAAATGGATGTTCATTCCTGCTGATCCATTCATGGTATTAGACTTAAGCACCTTTCTGCAATTCACTGAATGCATCCAAGCAAGTAATGGAGCAGCGAGTGAGTCACAGGTTGTTGGTCATAAGAGAGAAAATTCTGTCGTCTTTGTCATGGTGGCTGAATCTGCAGTCGTAGAGACTTTGACTAGAATGCACCTAATTCAGAATCTCATTAAGTAAAGACAAAGCATGCCTTTTATCAAAAGAACACTATAGTATTGAATACTGCCAAATTTAAAGTGTGTAAAAATAGACACCATACTCCAAAATATAATATTCGTTTATGTCATATGTCCAGTCATGCTGTTTAGCAGTACATCAGAATCAAGAATTTACAGCAACCATGGTATAACTTCAAGCTGATTTACGCTCACAACGTGGATAAAATACTGTGCTGGTCTAGCTATCTGGGGTGTGCCTCACCTCTCACCCAGCGTGTGCTGGGATAGACTTGAACCCCGAGGAGGGTGAGTGCTTTCAAAACTAAATGGATGGATGTAAGGATTGGTTATTTTTGTTTGTTTGTTTTTTTAACTTTGAGAGTAAAACACATTAGTTTGCTTAGCGCTGTTGAAAATGTGAGTGTTTTGTTGCAGGCGGTTCAGGCAGGAAATGTCTTGAAACAGTCTTTGACTTTTGAGAGCGAGACATCTCAGCAACTGACAAAGAAATCACTGAGTCACTCATACTGATCAGCTAGGGCCAAACCACGCAATTTATTCTCTCATACAGGGAAAATACTGAGCTGTCCACCCCCAATATACAGTCCTTCCTCTTATGTACCCTGATCTGTATATTCCCAATTTATTTTCTATTTATTTCCATTGTTGAGGAAATATAAGTTTTTCACCCCTCCCCCTTCCCAATTATACACTTGGTTGCACCCAGGTTATGGTAGCACAGACAACTCAATTAGTCTGATAAAGCACGTTGTTAGCAATCACACACTCCTCAGTTGTCTGAGTTTTCATGATGTTGTTACCATTAAAGTTCAACATTTTGCCATAATCCCTATAGTCTTAGTGTTAGGTTTGTTAACTTTAATTGTAGGTGCAAGCTTTTCTTAGATCTGGGTGTCACAGACGCGAATTCCTACGGAGGCTAATGGTACTTTTCCGGCTTTCCCTCTAAACTCATCAAACACACAATCCAACAACTCCAAAATGCTCTTGTGGACAAGTTGTGTCCAGCACATTCACCACGCTATGGATTTATTTGATGAGTTTAGAGGGAAAACCGTAAAAGTACCATTAGCCTGTTGAACTACCCCTTTAATGCTCATCCTATGGACACCCAAACAGACCAGGTATTGTGCTGTATGTCAAGTGCAGGGTCTGGTGTTGAGTATAAGAAATTTTAATTCAGTACACACCTCCATACCCAGGGGGTGTATGGACAAAGGAAAACAACCAAGAGCAGGTGTCCCCTCTGGTTGTCCAGCAGACTGCCAGGGCCTGGAAAATCTGTCCATTTTTTCAAAGGGAAGAAGGCGCCTGTATCAGCTGAACTCAAATGCCTGTGATGTTTTTTTTACCTTCTCCGATCAAAAACCATATTTTAAAAGACAGAGGCAACAAAGAACCAGGACGTGTGAGTTTATTAGTTGAACCAATAGCTAACATTTCAGGTAATTGTTAACTTTACTACTGTGGGGCCTGCTTATAAATAGCTAAACATAATGATAACATTAACAAAAACTAGTAATGCAAGCAGAATATTTGATGTGTCAAGGATCAGGTGAGTCATTGTTGTTGCAAATATTGATATCTCACAATGCAGAGAGAGAGGTATGCTGAAAAGCAGTTGCCAGAATATATACTGTGTGTGTATATATATATATATATATATATGTATACACACACGCACATGGTAACAGCTTTGCAGATTAACAACCCACTCTTATTTATTTTGGTCATTTTGAACTATGGGCCATTACTGGACTCTCCATTATGTGGTAAAGGTCTAATGAGTCATCGTCTATTGAACTGTTGTACTGTTAGAAGGTTATACTGTAAAACTAAAGTTCACTGGTGTGTGGCAGTCATTGTGTAACGACGGATCCCAGTAATTACAGGGAATTGTAGGTCTGAACCATGAAGTTACAGAATTTGCAGCCTGAAAGAGTCAGAATTTAGAAAATATGATTTTGTCTGTTGGAACCTAATGTTTTCATTGAGAGTCAGAAGTGACTGCTTGTAGTGAATACCCTTGCAACACAACACTCAACCTGTATATAAATAAATACAGACAGTCCCATTTCTTTACATGTCAAGCCCATGACAACCCTTGAGTTGAGTGGTGTTAGATCTGATGCATTTGATGGTAACATTTTTTTAATTTATTTTTTTGATGGCATGATGTTATGGGTATTTGTCTTGCAGCACATGTTAATGTCCTTGAGTTGTGGCAATTCCTTGTAAATGAAATAAGCTGCTGTCTCTACAGCCATTTTTCAGTCTTTTACAGTCCTGTGCAGTTAGGTTGCCAAACCACACTGAGATGCAGTCTGCCAACGCACTCTCTATGGCACATGGGTAAAAGTTCAGAATTTAAAAAATTAAGCCTCTGCTATGCCTTCTTGAGGAAAGTATTGAAGGACCATGTGAGTGTGACTCTGATGCATGTCCCCAGAAATTAAAACTTTGTATAATTCCCTCTGGGAAGCCAACAATGATTGATTGTTGGCTTCACATCACAGGGCTTGATCTTCCTCTTCAACTACAGCAATGAAAGGGCCTCTATGAGTGATCAGTCAGATCAATGAGGCGTGCAGCACAGTGGTGTAGGCGACTCACAGCATTCACAGCAGTAATTGCCTTTTTGAGACCTGAAGAAACCTGAAATCAAGACATTTATGATGTCAGTAGTTTCTCCAGCCACTCAGCTACAACGCAGGTCAAAGTTACAGTCATTTATGCAAGTTACAGGTGTTTTTTAGGTACAGGGACAATGCTATATTTTTAAAACATAGTGGAACTAGAAGCAATGGTAGGGACAGATGAAAAGCCTTCGTGAAAACCTGACATGGTTGACAGTATGCTGTCTGGGCCGGCTGCTTTTCCAGCCTTCAGCCTCGTAAAGGCTTTTCTCACGTCAACCTCTGTCACCTGCAGATCGACTACAACAAGTGGGCACTATGTTGCTGTCACTGGGTTGAGCTGTGGGCTTGGAGGCGGGCATCAAAACTGTCCTCTACCTCTCCGCCTGGGCAGACACATTGCACTTACGGCTTAACGTGCTCAACCTCATGATTGTAATGGAACGTTTTGAAGGATGTGACTTGGACTTTTGAGATGTAGTGTGTAGCTAAGCTTCAGTAACACAACCTAAAAAGCAGCAGTGAATAAAAAGCCAATGAGAATTTATTGTAACGGCTGTGTAACAAGCATAAACTTGTCCACAGACTCCCATTCACCAATGGTATGTAACATACAGTACCACCGTTCATCTATAGCGAGCTAGTTTGGCTAATAGCAAGTTGTTTCGAACAAACAAACAGGGAGGAAGCAAAAGGGAATACATGAGCAGTAAAAAGAGGGGATGACAGAGGGTAAATAACTGAGAGTGAGTGATTCCATCTTGTATATTTTTCTTTGAAGTTTTGTGATGTCTGGAAACGTATTTATTTCACTGAGATAGGAGACTGATTTTAAATTTGGCTGTGATGTTGTAAACATTTGGAAAGGCTCTGAATTTATTCTTTCAAAAACCAAAAAAACTAAACAAACAAAAAACACGACAGTAACCATTAAGGGAATCAATAAAGCACTGCATTAATCATTTGTACTGATATTCAGTGTCTCTGGATCTTTTTAGTTTGAGTGATTTCAGTAACTTCCAAAAGTTGAACTAAAGATGAATAGGTTCTTTGGGAGGTTTGAAAGGATTAATATTAAATAAGTGGATTGGATACTGATAAAATGCTAAAACCACAACCTTAAAGTCAAAGCCGCAGAAAGAATTAGTAGACTCTGTGCTGTTAAAAAAAGGGATGCATTCATGAGGCACAATGAATCCAAGTTCACTGTTATGTCCCAGGTACAGCTTATCTCTTAGTAACTTTCCAGTCCTCAATAAAAGTGATGGTTTGTAAATTGAATGTTTGGCCCTATATTCTCCGAACTATCACCTGTTTTCTTTTCACTGAGTTTTCAGTCCTGCTCTTGCAGTTTGAAAATGTCACCTTTTCACATATTGATTTAATGAAAAATAAACATTCAGTCCTAACAGCTGGTGCCATTAGCTGATTTAAAACCACTTATTTAACAGCAAACCAGTGCAGCATTTACTTCAAGGGCATATACAGTACAGTAGTCTGAACCTGCTCTGTTGTTGCTGTAACCTTAATCCCTGATGTCATACTATGTATGAGATGAGAAGCCATAGCAACAACCTCAAGAGGTTCTATGGGTCTGATAAAATTAATGGGAAATTCAATAACTGTTGTTGTGGTTACCCCTGAATTTGATCTGTGGCTGGTCAGAGCAGCTGCAGGTTCATGGGAAATAAAGGTAATTTGATTGCATATGTCTGTAGGTCTGTATGGGCCTCATGCTTTGTGTGTTTTTAAATGTTGCCTTATGTAATGTAGCATCATAATATATTAATATCTTAAGTATAAGTGACAGTTTCCTCAGTTTGGTGATGTTTTTATCTGAAGCGGCAAAATCGTCTCCCCAATTGGATTCCGTTTTCCTCCGATTTGTGATACAGAAATGAAACGATAGACAGTAAAACCCTCAAAATGTTACAGCATCCTCTAACAGCTCTTATCACTGGTCTTCAGCGTTGTCTAATAGCCATGAAAATGTGATTAAACTTTTTTCTTTTTTCAAAAGAATTCAATTAATTTCTCATCTTGTCAGCTTTGATCTCAAAATTAGACTGTTTATCACTCTGATCTGAGGCAACTTATCTGTGCACTTCATCTGTACACCCAACTCAAACTCAGCATGAGAACATAGTATGTCAGTGTTTAGTTAAAAGTGGAACTGGAGAGAATTTTCTCTGCTCTTCAAATTTGATTCACACACAGACAAAGAGATAAAACTGTATTTACCTGGGTGTTGGGAAAACCAAGCTGCGAGGTGTGTCACATTGTCAATTTAGACTTGCTATAAATTCTGTTTTACAGTAATGTGTGACAAGACCAGTGCAGGAAATTAAATCAAAATTAAACCAGATGTGATGTAAGTCTTTGGAGGCTTAAGAGCAATGGGCAGTTATATATGATATAAGCTTTTCCTTATTTTCTATGAATAAGGCTGCAGAAGGAGCTGTTCAGCTTGTTTCAGACAGTCGATGAACTGAGGGGGGCCAGTATGGTAAAAATAAGGACTTCAAAGTTACTGCAAAAATTAAGAGCTGGAAATGAGCATAATGGCTCCCCTTTAATCACTTGAAAAGTCTGTAAACTGAAAAAAGTAACACTTCTCAGCTAAGAAGAGGATATGAGATGGCTCCATGTGCAGACGCCTTCTGGACACCCACCCCCAAACAACGTCTTAAGAGAGGCATTTATAACATCTTCATTGATCTCAAAGTGGCAATTGTTTTTGCTGGCAGAAAAAAAAGATAAATGTGCGGTCATAGTAAGTAATGACCCCTCTGTTTGGCCAAAATTAGCCTCTGTTTGTCAGTTCCTTCCTTTTTGGCACATGTGGTGGCTTTACATGCTGGGTCACCTCAGCTTGGGCTTGATGCCATTTCAAGGCAGACAGCTCATCAAGATAAGTGACGAATGCTGGTTACTTGACCAACAGAAGGGAGAAGGTCACTGGTTTAAATGTCATTTCAGCCTTGAGGCAAAAAAAAGCTGCATACTGCTTTAAGCAAGGAGCAGTTGCTTGTGTTTGAGTGCCACATGGCAGCGGTGGGAATAGGCACAATCTTATCTTTGCTATGCTCTGCGACTGATTCCCATGTGGTACACAGATTGCATAATGAAGCTGGACCGTGAAAACCCACAGATGTTATTGTGAGCCACACTGCCAGTGGTTGGCAGAGAAGCCCGCTGCTTGAATGGTGCTACAATGTGTTTTTCGTGTGTGGGTGTGTGCACGAGGGAGAGGAAAAGAGAAAGAGCAGCAGAGGAAGCCTACTGGTTTCAATGTGCCGTGGCATGTGTTGGTAGGACGGGGGGTGAATTTGTTGATGAAGTGTGTAGGCGGGTCTATCCAGGTGCACTTCAGGAGGTGGACGACCAGTGAGGTAACCGATGTCTGTGTTTACCTTTCTCCCTCCACCTCGGCATGTGTACAGTGCTCAGATGAAAGTGTGTAACTGTATATCTTGAAAAGGGGGAAAAATAAGTCTGTGTCCAGTGTCAAGTGCACACTTTGATAAGTGTTCAGTTAAAGCGTGAAGTTTGTTTTCCCTAAAGCCCTTTGAGCACCTGTCTTTTTTTTTCTTTCTTGTGGGCAGTGGAAATGAGCTACAACACGATATCGACATATCATAAATTTTTAAGCCGCACAGAAATGTTAACAGTTGCCTAGTTACACATGCAACAGATACGGAGGAACATTATTGTCGATATGGAGTCTTGTATTTGGCAACCTGATGAATTAAAGTCCAGTATTTGCTCTCCTTTTAGCTCTACTTTTGCTTTCTTTCTGACTCCTGAGGGAAATATCTGTCTCTTGAGCTGCATTTTGTGAAACGGCTGCAGCTGAAGAAGACGCTGATGGGAGCAATGAGAGTACAGCAAGAGTTGTGAGCTGTAAAACCGTAAGAATGAGCAAAAAGATGTTTGTCACTGCTTGTGACACCTTTCATATATAGTAATTTGATCCACTGTTAATATAATGTAGTGATTATAGCAGCTTTCATTTTATTTTATTTTTGGTGAAAGGTAAAAAAAAAAAAAAACTTACCTGAAAAGGGAGAGAATGACTAAAGACACGACTCTGTAGCATCTTTGAGAGATTTCACTTAATATTATTAATAATTAAATGGTATAATGATACAGACTGCTCATTGAGCATGTGAGAGATAGAAAAAAAACCTAACTTTGGTCTTTACTTCATTGAAGTTTTTTGTTAAATTAGAAATAGCAGCAGATAAAAGTGGAAGGAACGATCAGAGAAAACAAGAACAACTGACAGAGCTTGTGGGGTCTCGCTAAATTAGAGATAGGGCTTGCTTAAGGGGTGCTTTTTAGAGCAAAGCCCGTTTTTGAAGTTGACTAGACAACGCCTTCGCTGAAATAATTTGCCAGTGAAAATTCTCATCTGTATTTCTATAATATTTGGGGTTTCATTTAGCCCATACTGTATATTAATTATAATGTGGCAGCTTTTTGGTTCTTCACATTCTCTTTTCATTTTTTCGGTGGCGTAGCACATTTTTACATAATCTAACCTGCTGACTGCAAATGAGTTTCAGCAAATTTCTTTAATTGAGTATTCTAGAAATGTGTGTGGGCACGTGTGTGAGTATGTGTGAAAGAGAAGTGAGCTATGGATAATTTGGGCCATCTGCATTCACACAATTGGACATTTTCGAGCATCTTTTTAATTAGATGTTTTCAGTGCAGTCATTTGTGAGCTGAAATGTTGGATCTGCTTGGCCGTCTATCCCGAGTCTAGCTGCAATATGTTTTAGACAGCGCTGACAGCTTGTTATCCCATCAGTTCCTATCTAATCTCACAGCTCACTTGCTATCAGTGTGAAATCTTGCTGTATTTAATCCTTCATACCTGACTACATTTCAGCAAGAGATATAGCACGGTGCACATGATTCTGCATTTCCATATGGAGTATATTTTTGGTTTACTTCAGATGAAAGTTTAAATATGGTGCTCAAAGTGAGAAGCTCTAAAAGAAAATTGCACTTGCATCTTTAATTATTTACATACAAAAAATATTTGCATGAGTATATCTCAATGAATCTTTACTTATATTTAGGCTTGTTTTACACCCGTTTCCAGACATTCAACAGCATAGTAACCTACTTCACAGGTTGGGACACAAGATCCCTCTACAAGCACAACATAAACTTAGTGATGCTTATCTTTACTTTTAGATCTATCTTAAGAGATGAAACAGCTTTTTGCCTCTTATAATTTTTTTCCTGCACTTCCCTCTCTTGATTAAAATGCTTTTTACACTTTCCCTTTGATGGGCTTTGTAAAGTCATTTGAAATGCTGACCCTTCCTGGCTTTTGCTTCACTGCAATTAAAAGGTATCATACTGTCTAGACAGAAATTCTTATGTGCACCATTAAATCAGCTGCAGATCAAAGCAAAGACAATAAGTGAATGAGGGTGAGTCACAGAGTCTCTATACCTGTGGATTAGTCAGAAGGTACCATGCCATTACCTCTAATCAGACCTGATCCAGCAGATGACTGGTGTGTGCAGTCTGTAGCAGAAGTACCCTCATGCAGGTGATACAGATTGAAAGTGAAGGCCATTTAGCCACTAGTCACTGTATTGTACATTTACATTACATTAACAGTTATTAATGTAAAGTATGTGTCGTACAGACGATCTAAAGCAGCACGTCTATTTCCAATCAATCCTGCATATAAGTCATATCCATAATCTTCACACTATTACATATTCTCCAGAGGCCAATCTACATACAGACACACTTTTCCTGTTTTCCATTCTTGGCACTTTTTTCACTCAGGGGAAAGATTAAGAAAATTATCGAGTTTTGTTAAATTTATCAACGGAAACCAAGTTGTGAAATCATTTTTTGTAGCTGGTTTTGTAATCTATTCTTTAACTGTGTCTAAACACAAATGTAAGGATGTCAACAAATAATCAAATTGAATAAAAAACAAACTCCAACCTACATGCACCTGATATGCACAACATGAAATTCCCCCTTTTGAACAGTGTCAGACTTTCTATAGACATAATTTCCATGACTGTACAGCACAACTGAAAACATTCCCACACACACCAATGTTTGTTTTGTTGAAACAATAACTCCTCTGTTTCATTACAATGAGCCTCCTCACAACCTGACCCCGGTGAACCTTTGTAAAATGCAGCTTTTTCTTTTCCTCCTTTCATGATGGATGTTGCAACTATGCACTGCACAAGAGGTTATTTGAAACGAATGGAGTGTGGATGGGTACCAACTGGCGATGGCCATGGCTGCTCTTATAGTGAAGTATGTTTGAGAATAACTGATGCTTGTGAACTTCATGGTCAAGTGTGTCCTACTTGTACAACCATTCAGAATGAAGGATGTGCGTCATAAGAAAGTTGTGCACTATTCTTGGAATGGAAATTAGATAAAATAAAATTGTAAGTCTATTAATGATTTTACATTTGGTCATATCCTTGTATTTGATTGGCTGCATGTGAAGGAGGGACATTCCTGGTCTACCAACACACTTCCTTTGTTGTAATTGTGGGATCACATATCACAGTCTATGGGAGAGACATATGTGAAGGAATAAATATAACAAGGT
Organism: Haemulon aurolineatum; assembly: GCA_038406115.1. NCBI lineage: Eukaryota > Metazoa > Chordata > Actinopteri > Lutjaniformes > Haemulidae > Haemulon > Haemulon aurolineatum. Next base: position 1,809,269 of record JBCAUF010000476.1, read on the forward strand.
CTTGAAAAACCACAATAAGCCTGGTTTAGTGAGCCAGCTGAGAGAGCTGGTCAAGAGAAAATAATTTACAAAAAAACAAAATCTGAAATTAAGTACAAATAGACATTTGCAAGTATGCAATACGTTACATTTTACAAGCTCATTAAATAAATATAATGGAGTAAAAATATAAAAGAGCACAAAATGGAAACACTCTCGATAATGTATGACTAGAAGAGAATTGATTTGACTCATAGAGATGGTATCTCATCATCAGTGATGAGTGGCAGGCCAAGCGACGCACACTACTCCAGTCAGGTTACAGGCATTATGCTGTAAATGACAGTGTAGCATTTGTTGATTTGACAGGAGGTCATGCCCAGCATTTGCAGAGTGCCTGGAGCACCTATAAGGAGACTATGTGGAGGCTCAGGGGGAAACGCACAGAGGAATTACGGGTGAACCACCTGCCAGTGATTGAATGGCAAGAATGACTTGCAAAAGAATGTCTTGATGGATGCCTTAATGACATCGGAAAACTAGACAGTTCTGTCAGATCTGGCGTAAGTATGTTGGGACTGATATGTGGCTAGATGCCAGATTATTTAAGTAATAAAGTAATTTTAAGATGCATAGTAAACCAGCCTCCACAATCTTTTTTCTGTTTGTTTGTTTGTTTTTGGTGAAGTCAAATTATAATCGCAGCTAATTCCTTTTTTGTCGTTCTGCCTGTCACGGTCCTGACAGATCTGTCTAGTTTTATTGTGTTTGGGTTTTTGTTGTCTGTCTCTCACTTTCCCTCCACACCTGCCTTACATCAGCCTTGTCAGCTCTGCCCTATTCCCACTGTTTTCCCCAGCCAATCAGCACCTTTCTTGTTTTCCCGTTTCAACACCTCATTCCCCTCACCTGGCCTTCTCCGTCGATCTCTCCACTCACACATCATCATGACAACGTGACATTGATGTTGCCTGCTACTCCAAGCGAAGCCAAGTGTCTGTGGTAATGGGGATATGTCTAAACCCCTGCTCTACCCAGGTGTAAACTACTTGTAAATTGTGTTTTACTAGTCGTTAGTTATCTGCTGTTTTTGAGTAGCTGCCTTGAACTTGGCTGATCTGCAACTGAATAGCAGATCTCATACAAAAGACTTTTAAATGCACAATGCATACAATATAGAATGGCAAATGTAATGCTGCTTCACTATATGTGAGTGTTTATATAATAACATTTCTACCACGACTGATCTCACGTCATATACAGCTAAAAACACTTTGGACCAGAGATAAAGAAATGTTAAACTCTGAGGTCTAATATGAGACATGGCTAGGACCAAGGACCAATCGCTGTGTAGAAAGGTGCCAGTTGTTCTCTCATGTCTCTAATTTGCCTCTCTCCAATTTTTTCCCTATTTTTTTCTTGATTCCAAAAAATAAGAATACTGATAAAGTGTAATCAGCACAGGTTACAGACTTAATACACAGTTTCAACCCCTTTGTTTGAATACCATATGTGCATGTGTATGCATGCTTCTGTGTATGCATAGATTAAAGCGTGTGTGTTTGAGAGAGAGTATGAAGAATATGTGCCAAACTACCACAGTCACGTCTGTTCAGTTTTATTCAAGAGGTTTGACCTTCTGTTCAAAGATTTAACAAATGGCTCAGTAGAGCTCGCAGCCTGACAGCATACGAGCGTCCAATGAACCATGATGCATACTTAACAGGATCCACCGGCCTGCAACATCTCTGCTATAAACTACGCCCTCACAGAGCCATTCAGTCACTCTCAGTTGCAGGTCCGAGTGTACAGACAGCCTCGATTATACGCACCATTGGACAATCCGCAGCATATCAGACACTGCTACTAATGATAATGAAGGACGAAGCACTCCTGTCTCCCTCTCACAGCCCTGTGTCGATTACTCTTTAACTTTCCAACGTTCTTGTCACAACATATTTCTCCACATCAAGGCGGGGTCTTTGTTGTTTGTTTTAGAATATGTAATTATTCAGTCTCAAGTCTTCACAAGCTTCATGCAGTTATAATTGTCATCCATGTAAAAAAAAAAAAAAAAAGATTTGGCCCTATTGTGCCATTAACGAAGTACTGTGAGCTCCTGAGTAGAGCTTAACCTCTAAAAAGAAGCACTCAACAATCAGACTGGGTCACTGGGGGGCATCGCTACATGTTTGCTATCCGACATGCTAATAACTGTTATTAGACTAGATTTATGAAGTGACATTTTGAGGGAATATTGCACAGAATGTCATGCACTGTTGGTTTTATAGCTTTCGTGTACTGTTATTTGCCAGCATGTACAGTTTTACCTCATGCAATTACAGTATATTTCTGCAACAAGACTACAGGAGTTATGCAAAGAAACAATTATTAACAATGAAAATGCTGCAGGCCAAAACAACAATCTCAAGATGAGATATTGACACACTGACTTTCACCATGGACCACGAATGTAAATCCACTTATAGGGTCCCCATTAATCAAAGACGCCTCTTTCCAGTTCATCAGTCTGCAAAGACGTGAGTCAAAACTCTAAGTGCAAAGAACTCAGGACACAGCTTTCACATTTTAATGCACCATTAGGCTTATACGGTACGTAGGAAAATCTTTATCCCATCTTTCTGGTTGGAAATCATTTGGCAGATAAATATTTTAAGTGCAAGATTACGCTGGACTAAGAGCCGGAGGGGATTGTGGTTGTCACTTTAGAGATACAACATACACCACAATGTTCACAGCCTTGACGTTTGTATGTAAGTGTCAGAGTTTGTTAGGATATCTGTTTTTGAGCAAAGTACCAGGCGTGTTCACTTCCTCATAAAATTTAATTATTTGACACTTATTTGAGCAGTACTGAAAATAAAACAGTCTCTATTGTTGCAGAAGCTACGATGATAAATATTAAAAGTGGCAAGTCATGGATCCATTTCTTATACTGTAATTCACATGTTGATTCTGCATTTCCAAATTTTATTAACAATAGGTGTTAAAACATTCTAGGGGAATTATCACTTAATTATCCAGCATGACTGTATACTACTATACAGTCATACTATATAAGAAAGACCACACCAGGGATGTTGACAAAAATCCCAAAGAGAGGAGGCAAAGCAGAAGATAATCAAATGTCAGGATCTGGTTTACAGCCTACCAGACACTGCCCTGTCTTGAATATATTCTTCTTTCAGATAGTAACCCTTTTAAAAATGTGAGCACAAAGGGTAAAGCTCTGTCGTATTGCTAATTTGCTAGATTTTCTAGAAAACTCCATGTCATGTTTTTGAGATCCCTATTTTTGACAAAGAAAGCTCCACTACCTCTACTGAGTTCACAGAATGCATCCTGAGTAAGCTAAAAGTAAAAGCAGCAGAACAGTGCTGTATGTTCATTTCTCAAGCCGGATTTATTTCACTTTTCATTTACAGTTGACACAACTTTGATTAATGGATACCAATCTTTTCTTCAGGCAATACTCAATAGTCAGTCTCTACTTTGAATTTGTTATCAAAAACATGTTCAAGAGGGAGTACTATGTTAAGCTAATGCTTTTTGCTGAGTGATTTCTTTGCTACTGTGGCAGTGACAAATGCTATATAATTTTTTTGAAGGCATAGCAGATCATTTTTACCATATATCTGTGTTTTTAGCAGTAAGTTGTTTTTTGGCTTAGTTTGAACAGTTATACGTGCTAACACAATTGTCTCATTGACTCACAGTGCACCCAAACACTCGTATATTAATTCTGGCTATCAAAACCAATCACATACACAGATTATACAATCAGTTAACAATGTATAATAGTCAGTAAAGTAGACCATGATAAGGACTATCCATTCTCGAGATTGTGTGCACAGTAAAGACACTGGAACACTTCACAAATGTAACAACTTATAAAAAGTGGCTTTCAGAAGCCTCGTGGAGATGAAAGGACCTTGTCAATCACGGGAGACCTGCTGTTGTTGCTCGCCTGTACTGGCACTGACCCTGAGCACACTAAGCCCCATGGACTGATCCACTTCAATTAGCTAATTGCCATTGATGGTAATTCACTCTGCTGTGTCACTAGAGAAGCACATCATGTTGATATGGTTAAGTGAGTAGGCCAAGCTCATTAAAACTATGAACTGGAAAATATGGCAATGTGTGATGGGCTTCATTGATTCTATTTTTTTAATGCCTCCTCACAGGCCATCTCTGACTTTTCAGTGCTGTCACTCTTCAGCACCAAACTCCAAAGAACAAATCAAGTACTGTCACTGGTCTGGGGGTCTTGGGCAGCCTGATAATTGCCACTATTGAAAAGTAGGAAGCAATTCAGAAGTGGAACCACGCTAGGATTTGGGCAAGCTGCATGCCTATCTGAGAAGTATCATGAATGCCCAAATGAAATAGCTTCGGATCATCATGTAAACTGCAAATCATCTTGAGAGAGCTTACCCTTTGATTGAACAGTCCAAAATGGAGGAAGCAACTGTGGTGTATTTGCTGTGTTGTATCATCCACTTCTATACCCTCCTCTGCCAGAGAATAAATTGCTCCACAAGAGAGGAATGGTTAGAGGAATGAACAATTAAGAGACAAAAGTTAGTGGTAGTCTTTTGAATAAACTGTGTGAACTTACTGATCTCCAACAAGCATACTGTTTTCCCCTTCCCAATGACTACAATGACTCTTGGATTTATTGAATTAAATTCTTTTCAATAGAGGTGTTCAATACATGTACGAACAAAGGTTTTAACACCAAACCTTCCAGGCGAATGGCCTAAAAATGACCAAAAGTCAGACACAGATCCATTTCTTATTCTGATGCAGGGTGCACATGGAGGTGGTTTCAGACTGACACTGACAAGCACTTCTCATGAAGCATACTGACTCCTTGTACTCAAGTGTGCATGAAAATTCACATTTTATTAAGTTTGCCATCCTTTTAAACAAAATAGACAAACTTTGCAACTTCTCCAGGCTTAAGTGGAACTTTTTAATAAGGAAACAAATCCACTGAAGTCACCTTGTGACGTGTAAACACCGAGAGAGAAAAATAGAGCCTGCTCATAAACCTCCCTTCTCTTCCTCCATGCTCTTTTATCCATCTGGTGTTATGGCAAGCCATCTCAGCTGCATGAGCTGCTTCTTTCAACCCCCAGCAGCCTTTCATCTCTCCTGGAAAAGTGAGTGCTCCCATGTTTATCCCTGATCCAAGGAGTACGAAGAGTCAGGGTACAGCGCAGGGTATAAGGGGAGGAGGATGCACAGTGGCAGACAAAGAGTTGGGTAGATCTGAAGGCAGTCTTTAACTGACAAAGGCCCCAGCTTACCGCATATCTGTGACATTAAGGATTAGCGGCTGAGAGACAGTGCTCTCTCTGCCTGCACTTGTTAATCTCCCCCCTCCCCACATCACTCACTCAACCCTCATTCTCTCCATCTCCCTCTCTCTTGCCAGGCGCTTCTTCTGCCCCAACTTTAATTAGTTTTAGCACGGATTGAAGGAAAAGTTGGTGCTCTCTTCAGGTGATAAAACAGTAACTGCCACTGAGCTTAGTCAGGGTTAACAGAGTTGAGGTCAAGTGTGGACCCCTGGGAGTTTTGATCAGACTGCAGAGAAAAAGGACAGAGGAGGAACCTGGAGGCCAAGAAAAAACAGGCTGAAATTGGTTGTCTTCTATTTATGTCTGTATCATTTTCTATGGGGCATATATAGTGACAAGAGGCACCTTTATCAAACATAATCACAGGAGAAAAGAGATTGTTTCCACTTTTGTGGAAAATGTCTGGTATTTGTGCTGGTAAAATAGAAATTGAGGCCAAAGACATTAACTTTATGTTCCTTAAACACAGTAATTGTGATGTTTTTATACTTGAAAATATGTTTTAACTTGTTATTTCACTTTGAAGGTCCTGCTCAATAAGATGAGTAATGGTTCTGTGATGAAATAGCCATCTGGACATAGTTCCCTGTTCATTAATTATACAAAGGAGCACTAATCAGAAATAATGTGCTCCTTAATTACTGTCCCAACAACAATGCTAGAGCAGGTGACCAGAAGCAGCCTGGCACCTGGACATTCCACCACATGCAGTTTGCATGGACACGCTGCAAAATGACATAATGAGGTTGACAAACTGCCAACGATTAATGAATGGCACTGAAAATTGAGTTAATTGTCTCACAGGTGTCCCCGGGGTGCTGCATTTCATCTTATCAAGGTGTCACTTTCTTTGTCAAGACTGGCATCTCCTTTTTATGGCACCTCATGTATTGCAGCCAGCTAATGGTGTGGAAGGTGCAATAACATGTACCTTATGTGGCTTTTTCTGACATCAATTAATACAAGCACACATGGTTGCTTACTTTGCTTTGCATTCATATGGAACTATAGTACATCAGGTCATTAGCTCTTATTACCCGCTGGTAACAATGTGCTGCACTTTGTAGCACACATTATAGCAGGGACAGCTGAGACAGCCACGTCCCATAAGGAAACTGGTGGCAGGTCTAACTCCATTCACTCTACTGGGAGATTAATGACAGATTCTTTCAGGTCATACTCACTGATGTAAATATTGGATCCATTTGTTACAAGCCACACGCATCCTCTGAATATTTTGACATGATAATGGCATTTTTAACAGACAAATTAGGAAATCAATATTAAAGTGTTTGTTGAGCGAGTGCCTCTGTCTAAGCAAGACAATGCAAGTCTTGTTAATCTAGCAGATAAAGAACGGGTGGCAAGGTCGGGTGCAAACCTGAAATTTCTTGATTTGTATTGTTTTCAAATGGACAAGGGATAGTCCATCATGTTTCATACCATTGGTGGTTCTAATGTGTTATGTATTGTTATGTGAAGTACCTTTTTTGAAAGGGAACCCTCTGAAATGATGATGAAAAAGGGAGTGGTCAATAAACCAAACCAAAGAGTTTCCTGGAAACACGTTTCTCTAAATGGCTACATTAATTCATTAAATGTGTTATATCCATTTAGCATTATTTACAGCAAGCAAAGAGTCTACTTGCCAACAATGAGTACCCGGAAATGTTGAGTACCCCAAAGTTTTGTGTTAGAAATATATAGTATGGGTCCCCAGCATTCAGAAACTGCTGGATGCTAATTTGTATACATTGGGCAATTAGTGAAATTAGTATAGTTAGCATAAATTAGCATCATTGACTATATGGATAATAATTCAACAACAGCTTGGCTAATCTGGGCAATATTGGAGTGTTTTTAGGGGTTATTGATTAATTTCTGGCAAAATTCAAAATGGATGTTTATAAAACTGGAAGTGATCCAATTTTAACTGCCAGTGGCCCGATATTGATGGATTTTAAGCTAATTCTTAAGTTTTAGTGGATGCTGTTGCACATATAACTCACGTATTTGAAATAATTAAAAATGCATTTAACTTATAAACTAGAATGTTTCAATATAATGTTGCACAGAAGAGGACAGAACACAAACAGGACCCCAAACTTGAAAAACACAAAGTTGCCATCAATCGGAAACCTCTGCGAATGCAGCCCAAAGCTGGTGTTAAACTCCATCTAAGGCTAAATACTGGCAAGAGACCGATAGTGAACA